>JAODAL010020399.1:0-69559 GCA_025379985.1 Phyllomedusa bahiana | reverse complement strand
TTTTTGGTTTCAGAATCTTCTGAAGATCGGTGGAAGACTTCAGGAACCTTTTCACAAAGATTGAACACGGGCGCCATGCAGGGCAAAGGACCATCCTTCCTGGGTGCAGGCAGACAACATGTTCCTCCCATTGTCGTCACCATGGTTCGATTTGCGTTGGCGCGGAAAAAGCCCAACATCGATTTCTTGCTGCATGCGGGGGAGCAGTTCCCTCCCTGTGTGACTTCGTTCCCGAGGCAAGCCAGGTGTAGAACTGGTGACACCGTTTGTGCCTAACATTTTGGGTTTGTGGAGCAGTACTTGTGGAGGCTGAGATGGGGGTGGAGGGGAGACGGCATTGGCGCGGGGCCCGCAGTTTGACAACATGGAGGAGAAAGTGGGTCTCCTGCCCCAAGTTGTTGGGTGCTAGGCAGGGAAGACTTCCCCCGTGGGCCGTAAAGGACATGTATGGCCTGACCGTTTTTTCTGCCCCAAAAAAGTCGCGCTCCCATGATTGGAACAAACTGAAAAAACCCAAGGACGGCCCCACCTTCTGTTTACATATTTATAAAGTGTTGTATGCCTTTTTGGAAAAGAAATTACGGCTTGGAAACTTCCATCTCGGCTGGCACAAGCCATTAGTTCTCTAAAACGGTGCGAGTACACCTTTTGGAAAAGGGGAGGGACGCCCCAAAAACTTGGGGAAGGAGCACGGTCGCTTCTGCCCCTTAGGAGGGTTGGACGCATATGTTGTCTCTTTGAAATCGCCTGTGATCGCCCCTGGGCGCCGGGGATAGGAGGAGAGGAGCATTGGACGGGAGATGATGTCAAAGAGAAACAGCTCCCTTCTGCAGAGGTGGTGGAGCCTTGAGGGCTGCAATGGATGCGTGCCCTGGGCGCTGCTGTCTGTTGCTGGGGCGGCAGGGGACCACCATCTGAGCCAGTTTTCCCAGGCCAGGATGGTGACGCTGCATGTGTTGAGCGGGCCTTGGTTTAAAACGTTAGCTCCCTGGCCCGCTTCACTTTCTGCCTCAGATTTACATTTTCCCTATTGGGGCTCCCCCGGTGTCTTAGAAAGAACTGCCCACCGCGAGTATCGGATTTTCCGCCAACGCCCCGCACTGAGTGACTCTCCCGCGGGCTGCTCGCTGGCCCCTTGCCGCTACTTTCTTGGCCCTGCGCGCGGGTTTTTATCCCCGTGGCCGCTTGGCTCCCGACCTCACATTTGCTGCTATTTGCTGACTCACGGCCCACAAAACCCATTGCTGGCTGCGCCGCTGCCTGACGGCAAGCTTAGCCCTTTTCCTGACGTGATGAAGCCCTTCCCTCACCGGCTCCCATTGGCGGGGCTACTATCATTTTTGTGTTTATCTCCTGCTTTTCCCATAAACCGGTCTTGGTTGCAGAGACTGACCCCCACAACATGACCTCCATGCCATCTCAACATCTATACTTTGCGCCTACTGCAAGAATAGGGGATTTGGCCCCATTTCTTCATCCCAAGTGTGCTGATGCCCCCTCAAATTTGTTCATCTCGTATATGTGGCGCTGAGCCCAGACAATAGTAGATCTCTGGTGAGGGAACCGGATGGGACAGAGGCGGGTTGAGGACAGGTGAGGGCCGTGACCCGCCCCCGGGCCATCCCAACAAAGGGTTGTGTCTGATTTCCCCACCGACTTTGGCTGGGTTGTCAGTTGTCATCTGGGGGGAAAGGGGGATGCTAGTAAACCAATCAAGAACCCTTGGGTTGTGAAAAACCCCCCGGCCCGTAGATGCAGCGGCAGTTGTGGCCTCCCCGGTGCCCCCTGGTGGACGTCCCTTGTTGTGCTGCGACTGGGCCGGGAATTTTTTGTGCCTCCCCACTCGCAGGTAAAGACCCCTGCCACCTCTCTGTCTGACTATGTTTGTTCTAAAATGTACAGAACTGTTTGATGAAGTATCTGTATATGTAAATACACACCCCGATTTGACTCCAAATTTACCCCGTAAAAGCTTGGTAAAACCCCCGGGTATAAATTTTCGCTCCAAAATGGGCAGGAAAAATTTACTTGTAGTGCCTTTTTAAAAAATTGTGTATTTTATGAATAAAAAAAGCACAAACCCGGGTTAATTAACCTTTGGATATGAAATTTTGCTACGAATTTCTTCTGTGGCGGTTTTAAAAACAAAATTTCTTTTACTGGACAATGAGAACAAAGTTAAAATTTAACCCCCCGGTGTAATTGCGCAAAAACTACGAGCTTTGTAGGTGTTCAATGGCGTGTTTTTACACTACACAAAAAAGAAAAAATTGTAATTAACCCTTTGCTTGTGAAATTTGGGTGCAAAAAAAATTTTTTTTTGGCGGTGAAAAATGGTTTATTTTAGTCACCCCAGCAGAAAAAAAAAGCTTAATTAACCCCCGGAGTAAAAATTTCGCCCCAAAAAATTGAGCAACCCCAAACTCGATTTTGTAGCATGTTACAATGGGTGTTTTTCGTTACACAACAAGAGAAAAATTTGTAATTAAAAATTCGCTTGTGAATTAGGTGCGGAAAAAAAGTTTTTTTGGCGGGGAAAGACGGTTTTTTTAGTCACCAAGCAGAAAAAACAACGCTTAATTAACCCCTGGATGTAAAATTTCAAAAAAGAATTGAGCAGCCACAAAACCTTTCTAGCTATGTAGCGTGTTACAATGGGTATTTTTTACGTAAAAACAAGGGGAAAAAATTGTAATTTTCCTTCGTTGTGAATTATGTACAGGAAAATTGTATTTTTTGGCGGTGGAAAAACGGTTTTTTGGAGTCACCCGCAGAAAAAAAAACACTTAATTAAACCCCCGGATGTAAGTTGCGAAAAGAATTGGCAGCCCAAACTACTAGTTTGAGGTGTTACAATGGCGTATTTTTTTCGTACACAACAAAAAGAAAAAAAATTGTAATTAACCTTTCGCTTGTGAATTTTGTCAGGAAAATTTTTTTTTTTGGCCGGTGAAAAAAGACGGTTTCTTGGGGTACCCAGCAGAAAAACAACGCTTAATTAACTCTTGGGTGTAAAATGCCCAAAAAAATTGAGAGCCCCAAACTACTGCTTTGTAACGTGTTACAATGGCGTATTTTTACGCTACACAAAAAAAGAGAAAAAATTGTAAATTAACCCTTTGCTTGTAAATTATGCTACGGAAAAAATTTTATTTTTGGGGGTGAAAAAGACGGGTTTTTGGAGTCACCACGCAGAAAAAAAAACGCTTAATTAACCCCCGGAAAAATTGCACAAAAGAATTGAGCAGCCACAAAAATACTAGCTTTTAGCGGTTACAAGGCGTTTTTTTACGCTACCAAACAAGAGAAAAAATTGTAATTAACCTTGCTTGTGAATTATGCTACAGGAAAATTGTATTTTTTTGCGGGAGAAAAAAGGTTTCGGAGTCACCACAGCAGAAAAAAACGCTTAATTAACCCCCGGATGTTTTTTGCGCAAAGAATTGAAGCACAAAAATACTGTTTGTAGGTGTTAAATGGCATATTTTTTACTAACAACAAAAAGAAAAAAATTTTAATTAAACTTCGCTTGTGAATTATTCTACAGGAAAATTGTATTTTTTGGCGGTGAAAAAGACGGTTTCTTTGGGGTCACCCCCAGCAGAAAAACAACGCTTATTAAAAACCCCCGGTTAAATTGCCAAAAAAATTTAGCGGGCCCCAAACTACTGCTTTGTAGCGTGTTACAATTGCGTATTTTTTACGTACACAACAAGAGAAAAAATTGTAATTAACCTTCCCTTGGGAATTTGCTACAGGAAAATTTTTATTTTTTTTGGGGGTGAAAAAACGGTTTCTTGGAGTCACCCCAGCAGAAAAAAAAAAGCTTAATTTAACCCTGGATGTAAATTGCCAAAAAAATTTTTAGCCCACAAACTACTGTTTGTGGTGGGTTTCAATGGTATTTTTTCGCTACACAACAAAAGAAAAAAATTTTAATTAACCCCCCTTGTAAATTTGCTTTCAGGAAAAATTTTATTTTTTTGGGGTGAAAAAGACGGTTTCTTGGATCACCACAGCAGAAAAACAACGCTTAAAATTAAAACCCCCGGGTATAAATTTCACAAAAGAATTTAGCAGCCACAAACTACTAGCTTTGTAGGTGTTCAATGGCGTTTTTTTTACGTAAAAAACAAAAGAAAAATTGTAATTAACCTTGCTTTTTGAAATTTTGCTACAGGAAATTTTTTTTTTTTTGCGGTGGAAAAAAAGGTTTCTTGGAGTCACCACAGCAGAAAAAAAAACGTTAATTAACCCCTGGGTGTATATTTCGCAAAAGAATTTTAGCAGCCACAAAAATACTAGCTTTGTAGGTGTTTCAATGGCTATTTTTACGCTACACAACAAGAGAAAAAAAATTGTAATTAACCTTCGTTGGAAATTTTGCTACAGGAAAAAAAGTATTTTTTGGCGGGGGGAAAAGCGGGTTTTTTGGGTCACACAGCAGAAAAAACAAAAGCTTAATTAACCACTGGATGTAAATTTCGCAAAAAATAGAGCAACCAGAAACTACTAGCTTGGGGCGTGTTACAATGCGCTACGCTACACAAAAAAGAGAAAAAAAATTTTAATTAACCCTTTGCTTGTGAATTATGTACAGGAAAATTTATTTTTTGGCGGGTTTTAAAAAGACGGTTTGTTTGAGTCACCACAGCAGAAAAAAAAACGCTTAATTAAAACCCCGGATGTAAAAATTTCGCAAAAAAATTGAGCACCCCAAAAAGAAGTGGTATTTGTATTTTAAAAGTGTTTCTTTAAGGAATACAAAGGAACTGGCTTAATCCCCCTTTGGGTATTCAAATTCTGTGGCAGATAGCATTAAAATGATTGCGCTGCAGTGGACGCAACTGGATTAGATCAATACCCCCCAAAAAAAAAGAAATAGAAAAATTAAGAGAAGCAGTCTCTGAGACAAGCTGAGACACCCCCCAAAAATCATGTATAAAAATCATTTTTTCAGTAAGGCTATTACAAGCGCCCCGGGCAGCACCTTCCTGTCGTACAGTGAGAGGGTGTGAGCTCAGTGTCACGCCCGGAATTATATAGTGCAGTGCGTCACGAATCCCCCCTTTCCCTTTTGGTTCATCTCTGCACATGTCATGCAGGCTATCCTTCTTCCCCCCAGGTGCTTTCCCCCATGAACGCCATGGTCGCACCCTTTTATCAATAAAAAGCCATTGTTCACCGAAGTCCCCAAAAATTCGACTTCTTAAAACCGAATTTTCCTAAAAATTCTAAAGAATTCCACTTCGTTAGAATAAATTTCCCCCTCTCTAATTGATTTTTGACATCAAGACCTTTTGTACCCTACTCTATTGCTGAAACTAGTCCACGATGCCCCCTTAAGCTACAATTAGAAATACTAGGACCAGAGAACGTTTAAACAACAAAAAAAAATAAGATTCTTAAGGACACAAACTTTTACAGATCAAGACTAGGCTCAACAAAAAGCAATCTAAAACAAAATGCAAACACTTAGCAGATTACTAGGCAAACTCTCAAGACAGAACAATCTCTCAGAACAAGCGCTATAATTCACATAAAGTTACCTAACCCAGCTTTATAGAGAAGTCGAAAATTATCAAATTCTTATGGTTAAAGGGCTGTATTACCGGTCGGGTGATTTTTCCCTGAAACATTTTTCCAAATGTGAGTCAATAGGAGGGAGGTGATGAAAGGGACGAAAGATTCCTGTATTCGTAAAAAGGCTCTTTGCTGGGAATTTAGGTTAATAAATATTGTACTAGAACTAGGCTTATTAGAGAGATCAACTATGAAGTCAGTGTACCCTGTGGTTTAACTCATTTTTTGTTCAGTAAAAATAGCCCCAAATTTTGGCTTTAACAATGGTAACAATATGCTGGGTGTTGTTTTAAAAAATGGTTAAACCCATCATCCAGTACTGATCAGATATAGCTAGTGGCAGAAAAAAATATAAATTTACATCTTATGATTCACAAGTGACATCTCTGATTAGAGTCTCTTACTTTTTTTCTTTATCCAACCCAGACCATCATGTCAGTCGCTCCTGAACACAATATGTCAGTATATGTCAGCAGTACACAGGCTCTGCAGACTGTATATTACCACCAAACAGTGCCCAGGTAGTGGTAGATACCAGTTGTACACAGGCTCTGGAGACTGTGTTATATAGATTGGTAGGCCCTAGGTAGGCTGGTAGGCTCCAGGTAGGTAGGCTGGTAAGCTCCAGGTAGTGTAGGTTGGTAGGCCTCAGAAAGGATGGTAGGCAATCCCCAGGCAGATAGGCCCTAGTTAGGCAGGTAGATAGGCCCCAGGTAAGTAGCTAGGTCCAAGAGAGGTAGGCTCCAAGTAGCTAGGTAGGTAGGAGGCCCAAGTTAGGTAGGTAGACAGGACCCAGGTAGACGGTATGTAGGCCCTAGATAGGTAAGTAGGCCTCAGGTTGGCAGGCCTCAGTTAGGTAGATAGGTCCCAGGTAGGTAGGCCCCAGTTAGGTAATGCCTGGAGGGGTCAGAGTGTGAGAGGACAGTCGCTGCAGGGGGCAGAGTGAGGGGAGATAGTGGCTGTAGGGGTCAGAGTGCAGGGGTAACAATGGCTGGAAGGCTCAAAGTGGAGGGGGCAGTGGCTGGATGGGTCAGAGCGAGAGGGGAAAGCAGCTGGAGAGAACATAGGGAGAGGAGCACAGTGGCTGAGGGGTCAGAGCGGGGCGAGATAGTGGCTTTGGGAGTCAGAGTGGGGGTAGACTGGTGGAGGGGTAGAGTGGGAGAAGAAGGGCAGAGGGACTTCGAAAGGGGAAAAATCTCAGGGAGTAAGAGTGATGGAGAACAGTGGCTGGATGAGTCAGAGTGGGGGTAGTGGCTGGAGGTTTCACTGTGAGGGCTGAAAAAGTCAAAGTGAGAAGGAGAGGAAGGACACAGTGGCTGGAGGGGTCAGAGTGGGTGGGGGATAGTTGCTAGAGGGTCAGAATGGGGGAGGCAGTGGCTGGAGGTGTCGGTGAGGGGGGACAGTGGTGGGGGGGGTAGAGTAGGTGAGAGGGGGGGGACACAGTGGCTGCAGGGTTCAATTGGAGTTGCGGAAGAATATTATTCATATAGGAGTGGAATTCCAAAAAAGTTGGCAAAGGGCCATTCCATAAACAAAAAATATTGTCTATATACTATGACCAGGAGATAGTATATTGTAAGAAAAGATCAGGGTGCTAAATGTGATCCTGCTCACATACAGCCATATAAATGTTGGCATAAGGCGGGGTCACATTGCTCCCCATGGCTGTACCACGGCATTGCAGGTAAAATTGATCTCCGAACAAGAGAGAGTAGGTTTAAAGAGAAATGTTTAGCTGTCGGGTTGAAAGGGTGAGAATCCAGAAAGCGCTATATCCCATGTCACAAGAATACTGTTTGGGGGGGAACAGGGATAATGTTTTAATTTTGTCAAGAAGATGGCTAGTATCCAGCAGAAAGGAAGGAGTAGTACGTACTAAAGGTGTTAAGATTTTTTCTAAGAGGATGGACAGAGGAGATAAAATGGAGTCTGTGGAGGCTACTATTGGTCTCCCTGATGGTTTAGTTGGATTGTTGTGAATCTTTGAGTCGAAAAAAAGAAAAGTGTTGATTAGTCAAGAATAAGAGAGCTATATTTGTACACCTTTCTGCATTATCTATTTAACATAGAATGATATACAAGTGATCATGCTCCCTAGTGGTCAAGAACCCTGGGGTGACAAGTATAATTGTAAAATAAAGTTTTTTTTAAATAAATTAAAAAATTAAAAATTTTTAAAAAAAAAAAACTAAAAAATTTTGGTACCTCTGGAATAATACCAGAGATACTGAACAATACTGAAAACGAAACCCCCACATAAATGGCACAATTACGTTTTTCTACATGTACATTTTTTCCCATGGTACAGTCAATGATACTATTAAAAAGTACAAAAAAGCCCTCATATGTCTACATAGATAGAAAAATTTAAAAAAAGTTCTGCCTCTTGGAAGGCAGGGAGAAAAAATTAATGTATAGTGGAGTTGTGGTCCTTTATACTGCATAATTAGAATGTTGGCATTGAATTTGTTCAGGGGGATTATCCTATCCAAAATGGGGACAACCGGTATAAGGGTACGATGTACTGCAAACGCCATAATGCGCCAGGTTTTTTAGAAGTATGCGCTGGCCAATGCGTACTTCTAAAGCACTGACAGCCGCCTCTCATTCACTTTTTACCCCCCCTGGGTGGGCGGTGGGGAAAAAAGTGACATATCAATTGTTTTCCCTGCCACGTATTATATGCCAGGGAACACTTGGGGATTTTATATTTTAATGAGAGCTTGAATTACCTAATTGCAGGGTGTATTTGGGCTGCACTTTAAAAAAAAAAACCCCGAATTTCGCCATGTGCAACTCTAAGGGCCCTGTTCAAAGGTTTTTTCCCGACGGGTTTTTGGGGCCGTTTGAGCTCACAAATCGCCGTGAAAAAGGGGGGGAGGGGGCGGGGCCGGAGCGCGGGGGGGGGCCGCTCCCCGGCCCCCTAGACAATGCATTGTTTGGGGGTCCCCGCAAAAAAAAAAAAGTGATGTCACTTTCTCCCCCCGGGCGGTTCGCCGAGCGGGGGGAGCGGGATCCCCTGTTCTTTAGGAGCAGGGATTACCGTAAGACAGGGACGGATTGGCGCCGTACTGAAGCGCAAATCCGTCGCGGAGTACGGGGGCCCAAACCGTCCCCAATAAGCCGTGTGAACGAAAGGCCTAAGGGTGTCGGTACCAATGGATCAGTGAAAAGTTTGCCCCTTGACCCTCCTGGAAAGTGTAAACTGTGTGTACATCTGTCTGTAATGTCCAAGGAATTTAGTCTGCGGACTGTTCTTCCAGATGTTATATGGAAATAGACCGGACTTTAATAGAGTGGTAACTTACTGTACCCTAAGCCTCTGAGGGTTGGGTGCAGACAGCCCTGTAGCATTTTTTGTGAACATCTTTGAAATCCACACAGAATAGGACTTAGGTCTTAGGCCTTTTTTTCCGAAAATGGGAGAAAGTAGGATAAGTGAAGGATATTTGCAGACCACATGGGCATTTCTTGACTCATGCAATTATAGTTTTGAAAGTAATATGCTGCTGTATGGAAAATCAGAACTCTAAGGAAACTGCTTCTAAAAGGTTCTATTGACCCATTTTTAGAAACCTCTGGCCTTCAGACTGTTCAGTTTAGGATTTGGAGGTTGGGTTACAGCTTTTGAATGCTATCAGAATCCTCTTGAAATTTTGCTATGTGGCTTGCTGTTCTTTTTGTTGAAAGCTGTAAGTGCAGGATCTCTGAGGAAAGTTTTGTAGTTTTCTGCTTTGTTTTACCTTTAATACAGAGGTCAACAACAGGGTGGGGTCTTCCACTGAGTTGCCTAGGATGGCCAATATCTGCCATGTTGAATAGGCCTATATAGCATTCATATACCTGGGAGGTTGGGAGCAGAGCACTTTTTTCTTTTTTAGATTGACTGTTAGGTACCACACATGGATTGCACAGAGTCTAGTTTTGACGCAGAAATCATCCCTATGTTGGTATCAGGAGCACGATGATAACATGATAAGGGTATGTTCTTTGAAGTACAAGAGTTTTATGGTGGGTAGAGCCTCCCTTCTTTTAATGGGTTCTTCCTTTAAAGTACCTGTTGTCTTCCCTTCTGGTGTTGAGATAATGCTGACTAATTTTTTCGTTTTGTGTTGGTAACTTTAGGGACTATAGGGCTTGCAGGTGCCGACCCTGGGTTTTAGAGATAGTATGTAGCTAAAAAGCCTCACAATCATTACGATTTTCTCTATATTTGTTGATTTTCTATACATTGTTATTGTATCCTATATATTATATATTGAACAATGAGTTGTGCTCTGAAGTAAAATACAGAATGTAAGTTTTAGTCAGTACAGGTAAAATAGTGTAATATATTGAACGTAGACTGTGACTCCACTTTTTTGGAGATTAGTTTTGTATATTAACTCTAGGATAAGGCGGACTTATACTTTAATTTAAGTCTAGATGCTTTTAGTAGTGTGACAACATCACTATAAATTGCCTATGCAGCTTAGGTCTTTGTGTTTAACCCCTGTTCAGATGAATGATACATATCTCTGTTATCTACATCAATGACTGATCACCAGGGTCTAGAAGTGAACGATTTGTAGAGAACTAGAGTATCTGAGATAAATGGTAGTAGCTTGTTTGACATATCCAGCTGGAATTTATGGATACAGCGGGATTATCAAAATTTGGATTAGCAGTCAATTATCTGAGAGTTTTAGCTTCATAAATGAGGTCAGAAGGGTCCATGTTGAATGGAGTCCATTAATCTCTTGGCTGTTAGCAAGGAAACGTCCCGGAGTGCAGGTGTTAACAGTCTCCGTGTTATTTTTGGGAGATTGTGAATTGAAACACTCACAGGAAACTCACAATTCCCCGACCAGTGTAACAAGTGTTATTTTAGGCATCTGAACTGAGGACTGTGAGCTGGACTTTGCTTTCATCACACCTTTAGGGATAAATTACCTTGTGTACAAGAATTCGCCTTCAGCAGCAGAAGTATTAACTACTTAGCCGCTGATGCTGATACTTGTGAAAGTCAATCTTGGAAACTGCATTATCCTAAAGTTGGTTTAATGTTTCTTCATGGAAGATTTAAATGACCACAAAATCAATATTATCCTTTTAGTTTCTGTGGTTATAATAAATTAAAATGTAAGAAATAATAACCAGATCTTCTGAGTGTTAAAGAGTTGGAAAACAGCAAATGAGACAATTACGAAACAAACTACTACAAACATAACATTGTACATTAAGTCGGCAAAATACATCCCTCCCTAAACTGTACAGTGGACGTACATTTATTATCAGAGAAGATACACTCAGCATCCAAAACTAGATAAGTGGTACAGTGTCCATAGAGACAGAATGCTGAAAATCATACCCAGCTCAAAGTAAAAGAAAAATGGCAATGTACTGTGTCCATAAATACACAAAAAGAGGAAGTACTAAAATTACACCCAAAAATAAAAAAAACTAGAGAAATAGACGTGCATGTCTAATACACATCCACAGTTTTCTAAGGGAGACATGTATGGTAGGTGGATCGAAGTGCATTTTCGCATCTATTTTTCAGTGTTAAATGCGCCTGCAGGGCCGTTCCTAGGCTAAATTGCACTCAGGGTGGGGTGAAGAAATTTCTCCCCCCCCCCTCTAAACATAAGCGCCACAAACAACACGTTCACACCATAACCAAAACCAAAATATACCAAAAAGGTTTTTTAACACAATGTTTCTCATATAAAAAATAAATAATAGTCATACAATTTCAAATAAAACCCGTACACAAAAAAAAGAACCCAAGGCTAATGTACCAATTTGGACTGAGACCACTACACCCCGACTGTGACCGATTCCCCCACACCCCCGACCACATATCACCAACACAGTGAATGAATAATACCACAACCCATATCACAATCACCACCAATAGTGACTGAAAAATACGACCACATATCATAAACACATAGTGACGAAGAATTTCCCACCCCATGCCCAAAACACACCACATAGTGGGGGGAAATAATCCCCACACCATGACCAATTCACCACCACATAGTTACGAATAATACTAAAACACCATGCCCTATAAAAACCACCAAAAGTTACTGAATAATACGCCACCCCATGACCTCAAACACCAGCACATAGTTACTAAATAATACTGCCACACCAGACCCTATCACCACCACATAGTTACTGAATAATACTGTCACACTATGGCCTCATATCTCCACCACAATGACTAATATACCACACCATTTCTTAATATAAACCATTATACTACAATCAATATTACCGGTATACAGTGACCATACGTGAAATACTTTTTGTAACAGGCTCCCCAGACATGTAAAAAAAAAGAAAAATTTACACCCGGCGTACAGGAGGCCTCTGAAAGCTTTTCTCCTCCTCTTCTTTCCTCCATCTGCCCCAACCCACCATGAGTCTTCCCAGGCCAAACTCTTCACTTAAAATTTAAAAAACAAACATTTTTGATCCCACTATTCAGCACTTCTTCCAAATTTTCCTATCTCTATGAAAACTCTCCATCTTAGCGCCAGAAAGGGAAATAATTCCCCCCTGTCCCAAACGTTAAAGTCCCCTAAAATTAATGGGGCCCCATTTGTGCACCAAGTTTAGCCCCTTTTTTTTATACCAATATAGGAAGTATTTAAATTCCCTAAGACATTGTGGGTACACCCCCAAACTGGGTAGGTAGTACTCAATTAGGTAGTGTATAGTCCCCCCTTGGGTACGTAGACTTATGGGTCCCCCCAATAGCAGGTATCTGGGTCCCCTATTAAATAATGGGTGTTATATGGCCCTTCCCAATAAGCAGAAAATAGGCCCCTATTATATAGTTATATGGGCCCCTTAGGATTATTAAACCCCTGTAGCTAGGTAGACCCCTCTTTACCAGGTAGATGCCCCCTGTACCCGGGTAGATCCCCCCTGTACCCAGTAAATTGCCCCCTGTACCAGGTAGTAGCCCCCTGTACCGTAAATTCCCTCCTGTACCCAGGTAGTTCCCATTTTAGCCGGGTAATACCCCCCCTGTAGCCAGGTAATACCCCTTTTTAGCCAGAAAAATTTGTCCCCTGTAGCCGGTAATATGCCCTTAGCCATAAATTGCCCCCGCAGACGGGAAGTTCCCCCTGTACCCAGAAATTCCCCCCTGTACCCCGGGTAATTCCCCCCTGTACCAAGTATACCCCTGTAGCCAGAAATTTCCCCCTGTAGTCAGGAATTGCTCCTGTACCAGGTAAACCCCCCTTACCCAAGTAGTTGCCCCCTGTAGCGGTAGTCCCCCGTGAAAGAAAGTTGTCCCCCTGTGCAAGTAAGTTGTCCCTTAGCCAGTATTTCCCCTGTAGCCAGTAAATTGTCCCCTACAGCCAGTAAGATCCGCCGTATCTTAAATTCCCCCCCTGTACCAAAATAGTTGCCCCTTTCCGGTAGTACCCCCCCTGTGCAAGAAAGTTGCCCCCTGTAGCCAAAAATTGTCCCCCTGTGTCAGAAAATTGTCCCTGCCCCCAGAAAGATCCCTCGTAGCCAGTAAAAGGCCCCCTGTACATTTAATTCCCCCCTGTATCCAGGTAGTACCCCCCTGTAGCCAGTAAATTGTCCCCTGCATCTAATGAAAATAAAATAAAAAAAGCTACTTACCCTCCATTTTCCCCTTTTCCCGCGGCGGTCCGGGAGCTGAGTTTGGTAAGCGCGTGACTCACACACACTTACCCCACCACACAGCTCCGGGGAATCCCCGGGGCCGGCAGAGGCTTCTGACAGGAACCCGGGGTGATCTGATTGTCTATGTACAGGCTCACTGAGCACTGTACGTAGAAGGGAGAAGGCAGGAGGGTAACTTTTCGTCCTGCCTTCTCCCTATAGGAACAGCTACACTGAGTGAGTGCAGGTGCTAACTCTGCACGGCCATTGTAAAGCGGCAGTGCTGAGTCAGAGAGCAATTGCCGGGCGACGCCCCTGCGCCATCGCCCTCCTTGTCCGCACCTAGGAACGGCTCTAGGCGCCTGAATGTATGAAAGTGGTTTTTATGCGTTTGAAAAGATGTCAAAGTTCATCATCCCCCCCTTTTTTTGCCGCATTTTGGATTGTAAGCGCCAAACATGATAAACCTATAGTAGGGGGAAATATGAGAAAACATTTAAAACTGTTTTGTAATAGAAATATGGACTGATCTTGCTTGGTGACCACGGTCCCAGCAAGCCTGTGCGTGCTGGCTCTTGCTGTTGCAGAATCAAGGGGAGACAAAAAAAAATAAATTTAAATTTAATGTGTTTTTTTTAAATATTTAAAAAAACTGAACAATATCATCATGGGTTTTTAATGTAAAATTTGTTTTAGATTCTAAAATTTAAATACTTTTTTAGAGATTTTTTATATTTTTGGGGGGATATATTTTTTTATATGAAAAGTTTTTTTTTTTGAAATTTTAAAAAATAAAATTTTATTATTTAAAATTATCGTAAATTACTTTTTATTATTGTACTGGTGTAAATTGAGAAATATTGGACTTTTTTGCCCTAACAGCAAATCCAGCTCCACTCCTCAAGCTCAGGCAGACCATATTAAAATAGGTCATCCTGTTCCAGCATTTAAAGCGCCTAGTTTCCGAACACAATTTATATATGTCTAATATTAAGAGTGTGGTGTGCCACACCCCCATAACGCCCCCTCATGCTAGGCATATTAAAAAGTGTTGAGTCTTACGAACAATGCATTCGTTAGGCGCATTAGACATTGTAACCTGCTCACTTAGGCGCATTTTACTCCAGAAAAGGGTGAAAAACCCGATCATACATGTCTCCCTATGAATTACAGCAAGCATACAAGAGAAGAGAAGTGGGACTATGTAGTGTCCATATAGACAGAATAAGAGCAGATACTGAGAATTATCCCCAGCATACCAGAGAAGTGGTACTATGCACTGCCTATATACCTAAAGTAACAGCAGGTACTGAAAATTATAATCTGCATACGAACAAGAGAAGTAGTACTGTGTAGTCTCCATCTATACAGAATAACAACAGGTACTGGGAATTACCCCTATGAGCCCTAGCATGCAAGAGACAGGACAAAAGTATACAGGACAAAAGAAATGGTACTATAGAGTGTCCATAAATATAGAATGCAGGGGTGTAACTAGAGAAGCCTGGGCCCCATAGCAGACTTTTGGATATTAGTGCCATATAGTGATCAAATAGCAGTACATACCAGTGTACACAAGGCTCTGCGGACTCTATATTACCACCAAATAGTGATATATACCCGTGTACACAGGCTCTGCAGACTGTATATTATCACCATACAGTAAGCATATAGTGGTAGGTACCAGTGTACACAGGCTCTGCAGACATATAAGTGATTACAATGCAGTTGCATCTTGTGACTCACAGGTGATGTTTCTCTGACGAGTCGTTCACTTTGCCTTTTCTTCTGCATCCGTTCCAGACTGCCCTGACGATTTCTCCTAGCCACCACACGTCCTTGCAGATTTGGACACAAATATCTTAAAATCCTTACTTTTCCAGCATCTCCCTCCCCGTCCCTCACCTCTGTACAAACTTCCCAGGGGTGGATTAGTGGTACAGGCTATAGTGGCAGCTATGGCCTGTACCCCTCAGAATTATATTACCAGGTATGTAGCATACCTCACCACTTTTGGAGATTGCAAAGAGGGACACATTTGGTCACACCTCTAACCACGGCCAAACAAATGACATCACATCAAGTCACACCTCTAACCCCACCCCACCAAACAAAATCATGCCCGTCCCTCCAGCAGACCAGCGCCAACACAACAGCAGTGCCACTAGGGTCTGTAATATGTATTTATATAAAGTAATGTATTATATATACAGAAATCCATACAAATAGCTGTAAGAGAATGTTCTATGGATGATACCTCTGTATAATGGTTGAACAGTGAACCCATAATACCACTATAGAGGGAGCAAATATCACCGAACTGCTACTGACCACACCAAGACTAATATTATCAATGATACCGCTATACAAAGATCAAATAATTCCACCACACCATGACATCACCACCACATAGTGACTGATTAATACCACAAGACCATGACCACATATCACTGCCACATAGTGACTGAACAATATTGCCACATATCCCCCCCACACCATGAAAACATATCACCACCACATAGTGACTAAGTAATACCATGACAACATATCACCACCACATGGTGGTAATACAGCCATATTGATCCTGAATACAAACCATTACACTCCTACCAATATTCCTGAAATACAGTGGCCATATGGGGGTAGATAGCAGTTGTACACAGGCTGTGCAGACATATAAGTGATTAGAGTATAATAAAATTTAGTGACTCACAAGTGACGTCTTCTCTGTTGGGAGTCGTTCCCTTTCTCCATTCCTTCCAGACCACCATGATGATTTCTCCTGGCCTCGTCCCTGCAATATTAAACACACAAACATCTTAGACTCTGCACTTCTCCAGCACCTTCCTACCAATTCCCACCTCTGTACAAACTCCTCATATGGTGATAGATGGAGTAGGGGGATTATTAGTGTCAGGTGAGGGTTGTATTTTGTGTTGACACTAGGCCGCAGGGGTGAGAGAGGAGTTAAAGGCCAAAGCTTACAGGCACAATCTCCTGTGGGAGAGAGAAGACCAACCACCCGGAGATTGTGGTGTAGCTTTGGCCTATTCTCCATTCCCTGTACCTCCAAGATGATCAACCACAGCCGTGACCTTCAGAGGTGCAGGGAATGGAGTATAATACTATTGGATTCGTTAGACTACGTTGGACCAGTGTAGCATCTATTTCTAAACTAACATGGTCAGCAAGGGCCGGCGTCAGGGAGGTGTCTGTCAGATGCCTCCATCACTAGCCCTTGGACTTGGTATCACAAGGCTGAAACTAACCCTCTGTCACTATTACTTCAATACCCAACGCACCAGGGGTACCGAGAAGAGCTGGGTAACCATCAGAAGTGGACCCTCTAATGTGAAGGTCCGCTATTGTGGCGGCTGCAGGCTGGTACTCTTAGAATGGGAAGGGACCAGTATCCATGGACCTTCTCATTCTGATAGTATCAGGCTGCCGCTGTCGGTTTTACCTTGGCTGGTTATAGAAAATGGGGGGGACCCCACGTTGTTTATTATTTTTATTGAGAATCCTCCAGTGGGCACCTCCTGTAATCATTACAGTGGATGCCCAGGTTTAGATTCTCACTAAATAAACAAATTTTCTGAAAAAAAACGACATGGGGTCCTCCCATTTTCCATAACCAGCCAGGGTAAAACTGACAGCGGCAGCCTGATACTATCAGAATGGGAAGAACCATCGATACTGGTCCCTTCCCATTCTAAAAATACCAGCTTGCAGCTGCTCCAGAAGTGGATGCTCACATTTGAGGGTCCACTCCTGACGGTTACTGGCTCTTCCCAGTACGCCTGGTGCGTTGGGTACTGGGGTAATAGGGACAGGGGTTAGTGTCAGCCTTGGGCAACAAGAAGCACCACTGGCTGACACCAACCCTGAGCGATAGTAATGGAGAGGCGTCTGTGAGATACCTCCACTACTATCTCCGGAATAAACTGAAAAAAACACACAGAAGCAGAAAAAAACACTTTATTTAAATAAATACTCCCCGACATAACAGCCCTCGTTAATCATTTTATTAAAGAAATAGATGTAACGTTGTCCATCGTAGTCCACCGAATCCGTTGTAGTCCAAAGGGGAAACCTGTAAAAAAAAGCAAGAATAACCCTAAAATGGGGCATCACCCAGCTTTCCTGGATGCTAAATAGCCTATTCAGTGCCTGGGAAAACTGGATGACATCCCCCATAGCAGACACCCAGGAAAGCTGAGTGGCACCCATCTGCCACAGCAAGCACCTAACTTTCCTGGACAATTGCTGTGGAGGGTTTTCACCCAGCTTCCCCGCATGCTGGATAGGTTATTCAGCATCTGGGAAAGCTGGGTGACATGGTTCACAGCAGGCGTCCAGGAAAGCTAGGTGCCTGCTGTAGGGGATGGGTGCCACTCAGCTTTCCCGGGTGCTGGATAGCTCATTCAGCATGTGGGAAAGCTGGGTAGGCCTTGGGAAAGGAAGGAAACAGTGTGTGTGTGTGGGGGGGGGGGGGTCAGGGAGTAAAGGTAGGGGTGGGTGGAGAAGGGGTCAGGGAGAGGGGGGGTCAAGTGGAGGGTCAGGTTGGTTCAGGGAGGAGGGAGTTGGGTGCGGGTGTCGGGGAGGGGGTGGGGCGATTTGGGGAAAAGGGAGAGAGGGAGGGCTGAATGGGGTGTCAGGGAGGTGGGGGGCGATTTGGGGGATGGGGTGTGAATGGGGTGTCAGAGGGAGGAGGGGGGCCAAGTGGGGTGAGCAGGGGAGCCGTTTGGGGTGTCAGGGAGGGGGGGCTGTGGAGTGAGCAGGGGGCAGGGGGTCATTTTGGGGGGGGCCGAGTGGGTTGAGCAGGTGAGAGGGGGGCCGTTTTGGGGTGTCAGGGAGGGGAGCGGGTCATTTTGGGGAGTCCGGGAGGGGGGGCTGAGTGGGGTGGCGAGGAGGGGGTCGTTTTGGGGTGTCAAGGAGGGGGGCAAGTGGGGTGAGCAGGGGGGAGGGGGAGTTTTGGGGTGTCAGGGAGGGGGGCTGAGTGGGGTGCAGGGAGGAGGGGGGCCTTTTTGGGGTGTCAGGGTGGGGGCCGTTTTGGGGTGTCAGAAAAGGGGGGCCGAGAGGGGTGAGTAGGGGGGAGGGGGTTCGTTTGGGGTGTCAGGGAGGGGGGCCGAGTGGGGTGGCAGGGAGGAGGGAGAGACACTTACCTTACAGTTGCTGTGTTCTCTTCCTCCTCCTTGCTGCAGCTGCTGCTGGCTCCGGCCCCGCAGTCTCACTGATCAGTGTAGCTGAGGGGGCGGGGCCAGCCCCCCTGCAGCCAGTGATGTCAGGGGAGAGCGTCTCTATGACTCTTCCACTGCGTCCCTGCTCTCCAGTAGCGGCCGCATGTGAGGGCGAGAGACTCCCTGACATGCGGCCGGTGACTGTGAACACTGTTTGCGCGTCCCGAGGACGCGCAAACACTGAACTGTACTGCGGAGTCCCAGGGATTCAGAGCAAAGGCCCTGGATCCCTGGGACACCCTGGAAAAATTGGGATACCTCCCAGCAGTCCCGTGACAGTGGGACAAGGATCCCAAATCGGAATGTCCCGCCCAAATCGGGACAGTTGGGAGGTATGATGTAGACCACCAGTAGATAGGTTGATAGGCCCCAGGTGGGTAGATAGGCAGTAGTTAGGCCACAGGCAGGTTAGATAGGTCCCTGTTAGGTGGGTAGTCTACAGGTAGGTAGATAGATTGGCCCCAGGTAGGCAGTATTTAGGCCCCTGTTAGATAGGTAGGCTGTAGGTAGGCCCCAGGTAGATAGGTAGGCAGTTGCTAGACCCCAGGTAGCGAGTTAGGTAGGAAGTAGGTAGGCCACAGGTAGGCTGTAGGTGGGCCACAGGTAGTTAGGTAGATAAGTTATAGGTGGGCCCCACACAGGGAGATAGGCAAGCTATAGGTAGGCAACTTCAAGCAATAGTGTAGCACTAAACCACCCAGGTTACATATACGGCATTAGCAGGACCCCCCCTGCATGAAAACATACTACATTAGAACAATATGCCGTAAACCACAAATATTCTCTTTGCGTTTTTATGGATATTTTTATTCTTTTTATATTATAGAACAATCTTCACCAATATTGCCATAATAAAGCGTTGGCTGAAATTTTATATACTTCTCATATAAGCACAACAAAAGTTCAGAAAAATGTAACCTGGAATCCTCAATGAGGTTAAATGTCCCGAAGGTTCGGCAGGTTTCCGCCAAAGGTATCTACTGATTTCGATGCCTTTCAAAAGAGATCATAGGAGCAGCCGGTTTAGATGTCCTCCATAAGAAACACCACACGACGTTTCGGGGATAACCACGCCCCCTTTCTCAAGTGTGAAAAAGGGGGCGTGGTTATCCCCCGAAACGTCGTGTGGTGTTTCTTATGGAGGACATCTAAACCGGCTGCTCCTATGATCTCTTTTGAAAGGCATCGAAATCAGTAGATACCTTTGGCGGAAACCTGCCGACCCTTCGGGACATTTAACCTCATTGAGGATTCCAGGTTACATTTTTCTGAACTTTTGTTGTGCTTATATGAGAAGTATATAAAATTTCAGCCAACGCTTTATTATGGCAATATTGGTGAAGATTGTTCTATAATATAAAAAGAATAAAAATATCCATAAAAACGCAAAGAGAATATTTGTGGTTTACGGCATATTGTTCTAATGTAGTAAGCTATAGGTAGGCCCCAATTAGCCTGCCTGAAGTCTTGAACTCATGAACATCACAAGACACTGTGTTTTCTCCTTTTTAATCCTCTGTCAGGCCTTTACTGCTGCGGTTTTTAGTTGCTGTTTGTGGGCCTTTCTGTCTGAAGTCTTTAACAGGTGAAATGCATGCTCAGTTGGGTTGAGGTCAGGTGACTGACTTAGCCATTCTAAAATATTCCACTTCTTTGCTTTAATAAACTCCTGGGTTGCTTTGGCTTTATGTTTAGGGTCATTGTGTATCTGTATGAAATTCCGACCAATCAATTTGGCTGGATTTGGCTGGATTTGAGTAAACAGAATGTCTCTGAATACTCTCGAGGAAATAGGTGAATCAACTTCCAAGTCTACCACAAAGAGAAGACTGCACATGAAAGTAAATACAGAGGGTTCACTGCCTGTTGCAAGCCACTCATAAGCCTCATAAAAGCTATATTGGACTTTGCAAAAAAAAAACAATCTAAAAAGGCCCCAACCCCAAATTTTAAAAGCATATTTTTTAAAACTTTTTTAAAGACAAAACTTCAGACAAAAAAGGCCCACAAAAAAACAGCAACAAAAAAACTGCGCAGAAAAGGGCCTTTTGGCAGAAGATTAAAAGGAGGAAACCAGTGTCTGGTGATGTCCAAATTGATTTTAAGACTTCAGGCATTTCATTCCCAAAAAAAAGGGTTTTAAACCCAAAATTTTTAAAAAAAAAAAATTTTTTAAATTTATAATTTTTTAATTTGTCCCCCCTACTTTTGGTCCCTTAATAAACAGGTTGGCACATTTAAAAGTTTAAAACTCCAAAACCTTTAATTTTTAAAAAGTGGATACCCCAAATGGAAGCTGAAACCTGGACAAAAAGTAACTCCATTATGAAACTAAAAACTTGAATATTTTCAGAAAACCCGGGTTTACAAAAAAAAAAATTTTTTGTCATTCCCAAAATTTTAATGGTAGTTAGATAGACTGTAGGTGGGACCCACATAGGTAAGTAGGTCTATAAGCTATAGTGGGGCCAACATAGGTAGGTAGATTTATAGGCTACAGTAGGGCCCACATAGGTAGGTAAGTATAAAGGCTATAGGGGGCCGTCATAGGTAGGAAGATTTATAGGCTATAACGGGGCCCAAATAGGCAGGCAGGGTGTAAGGGGCCCCACATAGGTAGGCATGTAGGCGACCTCACATAGATAGGTAGAGCATAAACGAAGTGGTACTGCCCAGTGTCCATATATAAAGAATAGATGTGTCACGGATGCCCCTGCGACCCTGGGCCCCGGGGTGAAATTCTACCCCCACTCCGAGTGGCGCCCCTCCCGCACCTGGGGTTTCCGGGCCCCGCTCACTCCCTCCCCAACCACAAGCCACTTACCCCGGCCACGCTCCTTCCCGTCCGCCCGGGGCCCCTGTGAAATTTTAAAGGGACAGTGCACCGGAAAATTGGCCCTTCCCGGGCACTGCTCCTATTTTAAGCCCGCCCTTTTTTTCCCCTGGCAGCCTTGCCGGATCCTTAGTGCTCTTTTCCAATCGAGAAAGCTTTTCCAGAAAGCCTTGCCCTTGTCTACTACCTCTCCCCGCCTCCCCAAACCCTTTCCCCGCCTGCCCCCGACTACAGCCCCCCTTTGCCGATTCTGTACCTCGCCTCCCCTTGGCCGCCCCCCGCGGGCCAAGCCCCGGGCCATTTGGAACGCCCTTTGGTAGATTCCCCGCCGCGCAATTCCCCCCCGCTTTTTTGGCGGCCCCTGGTGAATACCGGGCCCTGTTTAGTTTCCCCGCTCCCTGGCGGGGGCTTCCCCAAAACCCCGGGTTGGTTTTTCCAGGGGATCCACTACCAGACCTTTTAAGTGGGACCCGGGCCAGGACCCCCGAAAGGGTTGCCGTTACCCCCTGGCGGATCTGCCCGACCTTTTTTTCCCCTCCCCAGTCTCAGCAATTTAGGCCCAACCCAACGCAAAAACCTAAACCCAGCTGTCCACCATGTTGCAGCAACTCTTAAACCGCCCCGCAGCGCAACCTCCCATCTCCTGGGGGTTGTTACTCCCTCAGGGGTTTCCTGTGGCTCGGGGGGCCCCAAAAAGCTTGGGCGTCGCCCCCGCCAAGAATGACGGAGACCCAAACTCGCAGGGGTTCATCACCCAATTTTCTATGCCCCGGGGAGCTGAGGGCCCAAATCAGTTCCTGTCCAAACCCGTGCGAAAGTACCTTTTCCGGGGTCACCCTACTCTCGGGGAAACCCCCCTGGCAGGGGCTACACCTCGTGGGACAAAACAAACCGGTGACGGCGGACCAAAATTTGTTCCTCAGTGAGTTTCTGCAATGGGGTTCAAAAGGAACCAGTTTGGGTGCATCCTCCTCTGAACACCCCTCCTAAACCAAGGGCCGGGGGGATCGCCCTTTGGGAACAAAAACGGGGTGCAATTCCGAAATTTTTAGCCCAAACGCCCATGGAACGAGGCCGCCCCGTGTGCCCCCTTTCCCAAAAAGGGCTCTAAAGCTGATTTTAAAGACGTTTTGGAGGGCTAGAGACACCCCCCATTTCCCTCAGGACTTTGACCGGGTTAAAGCTACCCGCATTGATTTTGCGCTTCTTTGAATGGGAAAAAGGAATTTTGGGCCAAGAGCGCAGCTAGCCCAACCTCTCCTTTTTTCCCCGGGCCTGGCACCGGTTTTTCCCCAAGGGCCTCCTGCGCCACAGTCGCCAACACCCACCGAGGGCCCAAAGCAGTTTTGATCGGGCTCTCTAAACTGAAAAGATTTTGGCCCCAAAGCGTCGGAAAAGGAACTTGTGCCTCAAACTGTGGAAAGCCCGAACTTTTCCCGGGAGGATTGTCCCCAACGCCCCCAAGCAGGGCGGGAAACTCCCGCACCAAAGGTTCTGTGGGAGAGGCATTCCTAGGGCAAACTCCCCTTCCCTCCATGCCTGCTGATCCCCAACGGGTTTTTGTCTGAATCCGTTCCTTTTTCCCCGGCGTTTTTTTGGTTTTGGGCTCACCCGGGGAATTTTAACCATAAATCTCTGGGGGGACAGTATCGTCTTCCGGGGGTCCGCCGGAGAGGCCGCTCGGCAAACTCTCGTCAGGGGGGGGCCCTGCTTAGCGACACCACCAGTTTGCCCCCAAAAGCCCACGTCCCATCCACGGGGGGGGCGCAAACATAAGAAAAGATCTCCTTCTATTGTGCCTTGCTCCTCTCGGGGGCCCCCTCCCCAAGGACTTCCAGGGCTGCGGCCCACCTCCTACCTGGCCCGGGAACGTCGGGAAAGAAAAAAACTCTTTTGGGGTCCCAACTGTCGGGGCGTTTTTTGGGTTGGCGCCTCCCCGGTTTGCTTTCCTGCCCCCGGGGCTCGCCCTTTTTTGTGACCCCGCTCCCCGGGTTTTGCCCCCCCCGGGGTATCGGGAGAAAAAAAACGCTAAATGTTTTTTCTCTGAAAAACAACCGAAGTTTTCCTCCGAATCGTCCTTACGATGCCCGATTGACTTAATCCCCTGGCGCCAGTCCTCCTCGGGGCAGGGGTTTCCTCCCCTTTTAACTGTTCCGAGACCCCAAACCCGGGCCCGGAGTACGCCAGGGGGAACTCAGGAAGGGTTTTCTTTCAAAAGCCTTTTTTCCAGGGTGGGGGTTCTTTTTTTCGAAAAAAAGGACGGTTCCCTTAGGGCCCTGCATAGACTACGGGGGTCTAACAAAAAACGGTAAAAAACCCGGGTTTACCCCCTCCCGTGGATCACAACCCTCTTTGATCGCCCTGCGGGGCACAAGGATCTTCTCCAAACCTGAATCTGAGAGGGGCCTAAAATTTTGGGTTCGAATCCGCAAGGGCGATGAATGGAAGAGGGCCTTAAACCCCGGGGAGGGGCATTTTGAGTAAAGGGGTGATCCCCCTTCGGACTGTGTAATGTGCCTGCCGTCTTCCAGACTCGTGAATGACATCTTCAGAGATCTCCTCTACCCCTTTCGTAGTTTTTTTAAACCTAGATGAAAATTTTGGGTGTACTCTCCTGCCTCGAGCCCCCCGCACCCAAATGTTCGTCAGGTGTTGAAGCGTCTCCGAGAGAACCATCGTATCCCCAACCTGGAAAGTGCCTCTTCCCCCAAAACCACCCCTTCTGTTTCTGGGATCCCATCATTTCTGACCAAAGCTTACGGATGGATCCAGCAAAAAAATGTCCCGGGCCAAAGTTTCCCGTTGGGCCCTGCCCATTCCCGGGCCCCGAGCCAAATTAGCCCCTTTCCTGGGGGCTTTTAACTACTAAACGCCAATTTTTTCCCCCCATTTTCTACGTAGTGGCACCGATATTTGGGACTTAAATAAGGGAAAAACGCTAACCCGTGCAGCTGGGCCCCCCAAAGCTGAAGAGGCCAAACCTAAGCTCAAGTCTGCTTTTTAAACCCCACCCAAACTATCCTTTCGCGGGCCCGGACCCCGTGAAACCATTCAACCCTTGGAAGTGGATGCCTCGACTGTGGGGGAAAGGAGCAGATCTTACCCAAAAAAAGGGGCCCCCAGGCAAGACCGAACATTTGGGTTATTTTCCCAAGACGTTCTTCCGCCAGAGGAACACACGAATTGGGGACCGGGAAATACTAGCTATCAAGCCGGGGATTGGGGAATGGCGTTATCGCTGGAAGGTGCTCGCCATCCCCTCCGCATCTATTCGCAAACCAAAAAAAACCTCCAATACCTCCAGACAGCCAGCGCCCTTTAAACCCCCGCCAGGCAGGTGGTCGCTCTTCTTCCCCAGTTTTGACTTCGAGATCCACTTGTTGGGCCCCCAGAAAAGAACGGAAACCGACGCTCTCCCCTCGTGCCTCCGACTGGTGGGGGAAGAGAACCACCTGGAAACACATAATTCCCCCAAAAACGCTTATTTTCGGGTGCTCCCAGTTGACCCCGGGAAGACCTACCCTAAGCCCTGCTCTCCGCAGACAATTTTGGGAAAAAAGGGGCATTGCTCCTTTGGGGGCCCGGGCATCCCCCGGGGCCCCAAAAACAATTTTTCTTGATATCCCGGTTCCCATTGGGGGCCAAACTTTTTAAGGAAAAACAAGGGAATTTTGGTTTCTTGAACTCCTATTCCCGCAACAAGACTTCCGTCGCAAGACGGCAGGCCCCAACCCATCCTTACCCAACCCTACTCAAACCCGGACCCAAAAAAGCAAAGGACTTTGAAAACCCATCTTCCCCCTTCCCGCTGGCAACAACCATTGTCTGGGTTTATCACAGATCGGTTTTCCCAAGATGTCCCCATTTTTTCCCGCTGGGCCCGGGTGCCGTCTGCCTCCCGCCTGGCTGAGTTTTTTTTCATCCGTTTTTCCCTTTTCAAAGGGCTTCCACAGCAAAACGTCTCGGGCCGGGGGGGCCAGTTTTTTTCCAAGTTTAGGCGGTCCCTTTTAAACCCCAACTCCGGGGAATTTTCGACTTCTATTCGCTTACCACCCCCCCAGACCCAAGGCCCCCGGTGGAGAGGGGCAAAACAGGTTTTGGGGGGTTACCTTAAAAAAAAAAAACCCCCCACTTCATCTCGCACGCCAAGATAACTGGTCCAAAATTTTCTGCCATGGGGGGAATTCCGTATAACTCCCAGATTCAGGGGCCGCGGGGGCCTTGCCCCTCTACATCCCCTATACGGGCTTTCTTCCCCACCCCCCCTCTCACACTGGCATCTCCTGCCGAGGTTCCGGCTGGGAAACAAATGGCCAGGGAAAATGAAGACCCCTCTGGGCCCAGACCCACCCATCCTGGGCCCGGTTTTTCCCCAACGCACGAAGACCCAAACCGATAAAAGAAGAAGTCCCCCTCCTGTCTTCTCCCCGGGTGACAAGGGTGGCTGTCGGGCCAAAAATGTACGCCTCAAGATCCTTTTCCCACAAACTGGCCCCCGCTTCCTGGGACCCTTTGAAGTTTTTTAGCGTTTTTAAAATCGGTCCCCCTACAAAACCCGGCTCCCTCCTAACCCCTGCGAAACCCCAAATCATTTTCCAAAGTCCACTACGAAGCCTCGGTCCTTAACCATTTTTTTCTCAGAAGTCTGTCCCCCCCCCCGCTGTGGGTGATGCCTCCAAAAGTCTTTTTTGGTCAAGGAAATCCCTTTGGGAAAGTGGGGGAACTAGGGGGAAAGTGATTTTTTTTCAGTTTACGGAAGGGGGTTTGGGCCCGAGGGGAAAAGGCTTGGGAGCCGGAGGAGAACAACCTGAAACGCAGCATCATCCAGAAATTTTCCCCCACTCCAGGGGAAAAAGGGGGGGGGGCAAAGGGGGGGTACTGTCAACGGATGGCCCCCCGCGACCCTCGTCCCGGGCCCCGGGCAAAATCTTGCCCCCACTCTGAGGGCGCCCCCCCGCACCTCGGGGCCAGGGTCCGCTCCCCTCCCTGCCCCTACCCCAAGCCACTTACCCGGCCAAGCTCCTGTCCCGTCCGTCCAGTCCCCCCGGGCGGGTGGCGCCCGCCACTGTGAAATTTAAAGGGACAGTGGGAAACCTAATTGGCGATTAAACCCGGGGACTTCTTCCCCCGGGCCGCCATCAGAAAAAATTTGGGGGCCCCCCAAAAAGCGGACTTTTAGGGGGTCCCCCCCCCTCCCCGCCGACCAAACCCCCTGCTCCTTTCCCCCACCATCCCCACCCCGGCCCGCCGATAAAGCCCCACCCATCCCCCGTCCCACAACCCCACCAAACCCCCGAAAAAATAGGGGGGCACAAGAAAAAAAAATTTCAATTGTGCCAATTTTTTTTTGGAAAGTAGTTCTCACTGGGGTTTATACAATGTTTCCCGCAAATACCCTTTCCCCATGCACCATTTATAAAGTTAATGGCAAAGCCAGTATACCCCAAACCAAATTGCCAAGAACAATATATAAATTCTAAATAATACCGCAACCTATCACTAACCCCAAAAACTGATTAAAACCCCCAAAAACCCAAAAAATTTGGGAAAAAACCATATAACCAAGACCCAAAATCACAAAACCCAAAAATATACAAGCACCTAATAAAAACCGGGCCCCACAACACCAAAATCAAAACTGAAATTTAAACCGCCCTAAATGTTAGTGATTAAAAACCATCACACCAAAACCAATATTTCCCCCCATACAGTGACCCAAAAGTGGAAAATAAACCCTACACAGGGGGCTTTGCAAACAATTTTTCTTACATTTAGGGTTTTCCCCAGGGGCGTCTTGTCTGGGGGAGTCCCTTCACTTTCCCCTTTTTTTCTCTATTCGGTCCAGACCTCCATGATGACTTCCTCCGTCCCCCACTCATCCCGCAAATTGGGAAAAACACAAACCCTGAGACCGTCACTTTTTTTTTATCATTTTTCCCCCCCCCTGGGGTGCCCCCTTCCCCCCATGTACAAACTCCCCCCTTTATAATGGGGCCCCAAAAGGTTTAAAAATTACCTTCTGGAATTCGGGGCTCCCCCCGTCCGGCATGTAGGGACAGCAGGGCCCCCGGGGGTAGCTAGGCAAACCCCCAGGGAACAGCTAGGTACAAAGGGGAGACGTAGGTAGCTTCCCGGGGGCCCGGGCGGGAAACTTAGGGTTTTCCCCTGTAGGAAAAAATGGGGGCCCCTTTTTGCTTAGGGTACCCCTGTAGGGGAGAATAGGGGTCTCTGAAATAGTTCCCAAAAAAAGGGAGAAATTTGTCCCCCCCTGTAGATTAGGGCCCCCCCGTTGGGGGAGAAATAATCCCCCCCTTAGGCAAAATACTCCCCCCCCCAGATTAGGGCCCCCCTGGGAGGGAAAAAAAGTCCCCCCCCGTAGACTAGGACCCCCCTTTTGGGAGAATAGTTCCCCCCCCCCCCCCAAAATTAGGGCTTTCCCCCCGTAGGCAGAAAAAAGTCCCCCCCTGTAGAAATTTGGGCCCCCCCCCGTAGGCCAAATAGTCCCCCCCCCTGTAGTTTGGGCCCCCGGTTGATTTGGGGCCTCCTTGTGGGCAGAATAGTCCCCCCTGTAGATTAGGGCCCGCGGGGCCCCCAGAATATTCCCCCCTGTCATTGGGGCCTCCCTGAAAGGCAGAATGGGTCCCCCCCCTGAGACCGGGGCCCCCTGTGGGCCCCAAAATAGCCCCCCCCCCGTAGGCAGAAAAGTCCCCCCCTTGTGTTAGGGCCCCCTCTGTAGGCAGAATACCCCCCCCTGTAGATTAGGGCCCCCCCTGAAAGGCTAAAAATAGTCCCCCCCCCTGTAGATTATGCAAATCTATCAAACAAAAAAAATTTTGAGATTCTCGGTTCAAAATATTTTGAAAAAAAAAGGGCTTAAGCGCCCTGCCCACTTTAAAAACGTGATCTCAGGTCGGGGCAGTCCTATGCTTTTTTTTAAACCCTCTCAAAAGAACCCAAAAACCAAAGGCCTCTCACGGGGTCAACAAAAACCTCCCCTTATCCAGAGAGGAAAAAAAAAACAAAAAACACCAAACCTGCAAGCGGCACTTTTATGACAGCCTTTTTTTGAAAGTGGGGGGTAATGCATAAAAAAAAAATGGGGGCAACCCCTTTCCCCCCCCATATAGATTAAAAATTTTCCCACCAAATACAACGAAAGGTTTTTGCACAAAAAAACATTTCGGAAAAAACAATATGCGAACCTCGGTCCATTTGGCGGGGGTTCCCGGACTTTTATATATAAATATAATATATATAAAAAATTAAATTTAAAATATATTATAAACACGCACACCACTACCACCGGCACACGATTGCAAAAAGGGCAATACATTCAGGGAAAATCCCAAAAGAAGCATTTAATGGCTATCTATCATACATAAAAAAACTTTTGAGATTCTCTTTTTTCCAAATATTTTTTGTAGTCGTTGCCGATTTACAAAATAACAGCAGCACACAAAAATAGAATAAGTTGAAAAAAATTTTCCCTGCTTAAAAAAACACGAAAGTTTTATGAGGTTTTTAGTTTCACACTTTTGCGCAAAATTGCTTAAGCCCCCCCTTCGACTTCCAAAAGAACCCCCAAAATGCAGGGGGGTCCTACACTACGTTGGGACTAACGCTATAAATTTTTTTGTGGGCCATCCCGACCTACCTTTTTAAATGGTTGAAAGGGAAACCCCTACTAAAAACACTGCACTGATTAAAAAGTTTTGTGTAATGGGTGGATTTTCTAAAAAACCCAAAAAAGGAGGGAGCCTTTTCCCCCCTTTTACAATCCAAAAACAATATTTGGGTTTTTGCACCTCCCAAAAAAATTTAAATTTGGGTGCACGCCCGTGAAGGCGTAATCTAAATACAAAAACAATAACAGCAGCGCGCACAAAAAATTAAAAATATGTTAAAAAAAAAAAACCTTTTCCCCCCCCCGCCCTTTAAAAAAAAAACGAAAGTTTTATGAGGTTTTTTATTCCCCACTTTTGCGGGAAAATTGTTAAGCCCCCCTTCGACTTCAACAACCTCAAAGCAAAGGGGGGTCCTACACTACGTTGCACTAAAAAGCAAACCCGCCAGTAGGCCCCCCAGGGGTTTGCATAGTTCCCCCCCCCCCCCCCCCAGTATTAGGCCCTTGCCTTTTTTCCTTTTACCCCCTTCCCCCTTGGGGCCCCCCCGTACCATAGAATTCCCCCCCTCCCCCCCCCCCCCCGGGCCCCCCGTAGGCAAAGTTTTTTCCCCCTTTTCCTTTTAAAGGGCCCCCCCCTGTAGGGCCCTAGTTTCCCCCACCCCCCAACCTCCCCCGGGCCCCCCTTAGGCATAGTTTTCCCCCCCCTTTCAGGGCCCCCTGTTCATAGTTTTTTCCCCCCCCCTTTTCAGGCCCCCCTGAGGGCCCTAGTTTTCCCCCCCCCCCCCCCCAAGGCAGAATAGTCCCCCCCCCGTAGGTTAGGGCCCCCTGTAGGCAGAATAGTCCTCCCCCTGTAGATTAGAGCCCACCTGTAGGCAGAATAGTCCCCCCGCTGTAGATTAGGGCCCCCCTGTTGGCAGAATAGTCCCCCCCTGTAGGCAAATAGTTTTTTTCCCCCCCCCCTTTCGGGGCCCCCCCGTAGCCATAGGCCCCTCCCCTTTCAGGGCCCTCTTTTTAGCCCCAAAAGTCCCCCCCCCCCCCAGAATTTAGTTTTGGGGCCCCCCGTAGGTATAGTTTTCCCCCCCCCCAGGGGGGGGGGTTTTGGGCCCCCCCGTACCCTAGTTTTTTCCCCCCCCCCAGGACCCCCTGTAGCCATAGTTCCCACCCCAGGACCCCTGTACGCATAGTTTCCCCCCTCTCCTTTCAGGGCCCCCTGTAGCCATAGTTCCCCCCCCTTTTTAAAGGGGCCCCCCCGTATCCCCAAAATTTCCCCCCCCCCCCCCTTTTTTCCCGGGGGGCCCCCCCGTAGCCATAGTTTCCCCCCCCCCCCAAGGGCCCCCTGAATTTATAGTTTTTTTCCCCCCCCCCCCCAGGGCCCCCCTGTACCCTTTGTTTTTCCCCCCCCCCCTTATTTGGGCCCCCCCGTAGCCATAAAATTCCCCCCCCCCCTTTTCAGGGCCCCCTGAGCCAAGGCCCCCCCCCCTTTCAGGGGTCCCTGTAACCATAAAATTCCCCCCCCTTTCCCGGGCCCCCCTGTAGCCATAGTTCCCCCCTCCCCCTTTAGGGACCCCCTCCATAGCTTATTACTTACCTGGACGCGCTCCCTTGGCGTCTCCGTCCACTCCCAGCCCCAAGCCTGCTGCTTTAGGCTTGGGGCCGAGGGCAGGAAGCTCGGCAGGCAGCGCGATGACGTCACTTCCGCCGCGCCGCCTGCCAGCTATGTACGGCAGGGGCAGGGAGCGCACCGCTCTCCCTGCCCGGCCATTCATCTAATTGTATGCGCGTCCCACGGACGTGCATACAATTAAGAGAGAGCCTCTGTGAAGCAAGGGGGCAGAGCCTGGCAGCGGCGGCGGGCCCCTCCTGGCTTCACAGAGCGCCCGGGCCTGGTAGAGCAGTACCGGTAGTACTGCCCTATCGTCGGCCCTGACTGCTCCTATTTAAGTCCGGCCTCTTCCTGGCAGCCTTGCCAGATCCGTAGTGCTCATGCCTATCGAGAAAGCGTTCCAGAAAGCCTTGTCTTGTCTACCGTGTACCGAACCCGCTTGCTTATGTTTACTGACCACGAACCTCAGCCGCCTGCCAAGACCTTCCTGCCTGTCCCCGACTACGAGCCTGCCTGCCAATTCTGTACCTCGCCTACCCTTGACCGCCACCGCAGGCAAGTCCCGCCAGTGGAAGCGACCTGGTAGATTCCCGCCGCAGCAAGTCCATCCCGCTTTGCGGCGGGCTCTGGTGAATACCGGGACCTACTTAGATTCCGCTCCCTGGCGTGGGCTTCCACCATCGCCTGCGGTGGTCCAGTGGATCCACTACCAGACCGTTACAAATAGCAGATATTGAAAATTATGCTCGACACAGAGCACAAGAAAAGTGGTACTGTCCAGTGTCCACATATAAAACGTAAAACCAGGAATATATACCCAGCATACAGGACAAATTAAGTGGTACTGTGCAGTGTCCAAATATACAGAATAAGAGCAAATACTGATACTTACATTCAGCATACAGAACAAGAGTAGTCACACTGTGCAGCGATGATACATGCAAAATAAGAGCAGATACTGAGCATTATACCCAGCATACAGAATAAGTGAAGTAGTATTGTGCAATGTCCACAAAGTGCCCTTTTTCTGAATACCTCTATTTCCTGCAGTGGGGTCTTATCTTCTGGCTATAGGGATCAATGTTGGAAGCTTAAAGTCTAATTAGGATATTTAACATTAAATGAAATTCTACAGTTTCATTCTGGGACCTGGGTTTGTTCCAAGCTGCAATTTTAGATTTCTCAGCGTCTCCTGTAAATATTGGGTTTCTTGATTTAGAAACAAGTGATTGCAGAGAAAGTGTAAGATAAGGTTACCAGTTGTACTTGTGTGCCAGCTCCTGCTCAGATCTCACTAGTTTTTTAACCATTTTGCTGACGCAGCAGTATCCTCCAATGTGCAGTGTATTAGAAGTACAATGGAGGCAAAAAAATGGCAAAGTAAAGGGGCTCTCCAGGTTTAGGTGTACAGTTCTGCAACTACAGGTGACCCACACTTTGCTTCAGTACATAATGTAATAATGCGTGTGTATCTTTAAAAAAAAGTTAATTATTATCAGTTGACAACCATCCATTGACCATATATGTGCAGGTGGTCAGCATATAATCCCTTAGCGCACCAAGGCAGTGTTAAAAGAGGATGGAGCTAAATGTATTCCATACACTTTAGCGCCTTTAGCGCCCTGGATCAAAGACATTGAACCATTTAGATGCCATGGAATATGCAACTGCACACAATCTCTGAGGGGTTGGTACTCTGTCTCCCCCAGTAGATTGTGCCTGCAAGCGGTGGCTAGAACCGGCTCTCCCGCCCCTTCCTCCACTATTGTGTTATGTGATCTAGTGCCAAGACAAAATATTTATGTACCTTAGTAATGCCGCTGTTGTGTTGGCCCTGGTCTGATGGAGGGAACGGAGCATGATTTTGTTAGGTGGGGTGTGTTTAGCGGCATGTTCTGGTGTGATATTATGTGTTCAGGCATGGTTAAAGGAACGTCTTGAACAGAGCCGTCTTAACAGCATTGTGGGCCCCTGGGCAGAGCTGTGAACTGGGCCCCCCAACCAACGCAGAATACAGATAACACATCACTTATACCAAAAAGTAAACACCATAAAAACAAACACGACAAACACGGTGCAAGTAAATTTTTTGACATTTCACCCCACTTTTTTAGATTCCGCCCTTACATGTGCTTTATGGAAACATTAAAAGAACATCTTGTCACACAAAAAAAAGCCTTATGTGTTATTAATAATGTAAAAAAAGAGGTAGTGGATCCGCTGGACCACGCAAGCATGGTTTTTAAGCCGTACCAGGGGGCGAATCTAAGTAGAACCCCGGGTTTTCACAGAGCCCCCCCGCAAACGGGGGTGGACTTGCTGCGGCGGGGCACCAGGTCGTCCCACTGCGGACTTGCTTGCGGGGGCAGCCAAGGCAGTGCGTGGTACGAATCGTGAGGGGTAGGGGAGTCGGGGACGGAGGGGGGTCAGGACGGCGGCAATGGTTCTGGTCAGGAAAAAGGAGCGTAAGGGTTCGGTACACGGAAGTAACAACGGGCACAAAAAGTTTTTCTAAAGGGTGTTTTCGGGGATAAAGATCCGGCAAAAGGGGCCCGGAAGGAAGAGGGTTAAAAAGGGTCACCTGCCGCCTTAACCCAAAAATGGGCGTACTGGCCCTTTAAATCCTCGAGGGGCCGGCGCGCGCCGCCCGGGCGGGCGCGCGACCCGGCCGGGCCCGGAAGACGGAAAAGGCTCAGGAGCGCAGGAAGGTAAGGGGAAGCCCGGGCCCGACCCCCGGGGCCCGGGGCGGGGCCGCAGTGGAAACCCGATTTTTGGTGACAGCCACAGTGCGTTCATGCACCCGGAACAGGCTTGCAACAAAAAAGCCGTGAAGATAATAATAAAAAACACTCTTTATGCAGAATTTACATACCCCAACCAGGGCCGTATTTACGCTCAGGCTGCTCTGAGCTTGAAAACGCCCCTCAACTAAAGAGATTCACACAATGTATTAAGTAATGTGGGCCTAGATACGCAGGGACAGAAGATGGCGTACAATGGATTGGCTCAGATACGCAGGGACAGCAGATGGCGTACAATGGATTGGCTTAGATACGCAGGGACAACAGATGGCGTACACTGGATTGGCTTAGATACGCAGGGCCAAAAGATGGCATACACTCCCCCCACTCCTAACACCACCCACCATTCCTAACACCACACCTCCCCACACACTCCTAACACCACACACCTCCTCCCACTCCCCCACACCTCCCCTAACCCACACCCCCCCACACACCACTAACACCCCCACCCCTAACACCTCCCCCACACCCCTAACACCTCCCCACACACCCCCCTAACACCTCCCCCCCACACCCCTAACACCCCCCACACACCCCTAACACCTCCCCCCACACACCCCTAACACCTCCCCCACACCCCTAACACCTCCCCCCACCACACCCCAAACACTCTCCCCCACCCCAACACCTCCCCCACCTCAACACCCCCAACCTCCCCCACCCCCACACCATCCCCCACCCCTAACACCCCCCACACCTCGCCCCACCCTAACCCCCCCCAAACACCACCCCCACCCTCAATCACTCACTGGTCCTGAAGTCCAGAGAGCAGAGGACCGGGCATTCTTCAGCTTCAGCTGCTGATGGTGTGAGAGTACAGGGAGGGGCAGCCCTGTTCCTCTGTGTCCCCAGCAGTCTTCAGCGGCCCGCACTGAAGAGAGGGAGGGTGGGGGCAGGGCTATGTGCAGGAGCTCAGAGCTTCGCTGCAGACTGGCCCCTGCTTCACTCCTCTGCCGTGCTTCCCTGCCTGCGCTGTGAGGAGTAAAGCGCAGGCAGGGCACAGGAATAGCAGGGGCCGCATCAGGCATCGTTATAGCCTGGTCCCTGCTCTGACTGCCGCGCACGTCCCTGCATGTGTTCACTGCCGTCTCTTCCATTGTGCAGGTAGGCAGCTGCCCGAGAGGGCCCCCTGAGCTCGTGGGGCCCCCGGGCTAGTGCCTACCTGGCCCAATGGAAGAGACGGCCCTGGTCTTGAAGGGATGTAATCTGTTTGATTGTGGCTGGAGGTGTGGCCTGACGTATCCCACATTGCAATTCCTAAACGTGCAGAGGTATGGCTTCATTATGGCATATTCAGGGGCATAGCTCATGTTGTTATGTTAAACTCATTTTATAATTTTTTTTTTAATTTCCCATATCACTATCAATATTTTTAAAAAATCCTGAAATCTTGCAGGACTAAAAAGGGTCAGGTACTTTCTGCACTTTTCTGTAGAGAAAACTGTTCTGTGGTCCCTTCTTTATAAACACAGACAGCATTACACTTAAATATGACACCAATGTATTGATAAGTAAGGATTCATCATTTACAATGGGAGTTAGTCCCAGCTCCCACACTCTCCCTCTCTGTGCAGTGACTTCTTCCCAGGTCACCAAGCAGGCCTAGAAAACTCTCATATAGAATCAATGGGTCTTCTTCTGTGATAGGCTCCTATATCCATGTAGCTGCTTTAAAGATTATTTCTAAATGTTGTTAAAAGCAGCTCAGGCAAAATTTATGCCCCCATAATCCTTTGCAGAAAACAGAATTAAAAAAATCTACAATCCATTAATAAGAACAGCTAAGAAAAGAACATGCATCACTAGAAAGTTTTATCTGGGGCTTGTGTCCCGGGTAAAACTGGCTGTGCCCCGAACCAGCAATCTACCCACAGGGTTCTGGGCTGCTGCCATAGGCTTGGAGTGCCAGTTGGCTTTTCAACTCTTTAAAAGTCCTCTGGACATGAATACACATGAAGACTGCTGCAGAGCAGAGAGCAAACGCTCCCTGCCTAGAGGATTTTTCCAGCAGGTTGTACCCGCAGCCCAGAGTATACTGTACAGGTGGCATGACACAGACTGGGGAGCCCTATCTACTTGTAACCTACTGGGGGGACATATAGACCTACCTACAGACTGGGGGGGCCTTATATGCCTATAACCTATGGAGCTGACCCATAGACTTACCTACAGACTGGGAGGCAATATATGCTTATAATCTACTGGGGGGACATATAGATCTACCAACATACTGAGGGGCCCTATATAAAGACTAACGTACTGGGGGTCCTTATATACCTACAAAACTTACTGGGGGCCCTATACACCTACCAACCTACTATGGGACCTATATACCTACTACCTATTTACATAACTGAAGCTGCCTATTTACCTACATACTGGGGAGCCCTATATACCTTCTAGCTGCTGAAACTGGCTATATATCTACCTACACAGGGGCACTGTGTACCTACTTACCTACTGGGGGACCCATATAACCATCTAACTACCTACCATGCTGGCCTATATACCTACCTAGTTACCTTATCATAGGAAAGCAAGTTTTTGTGGAAATGGGGCATCATCATGCTTTCTTATATAACTTCCCCCCAGTAGGTAGGTGTATAGGTGTTAGAAAGTGAGGATTTTTACATTTTTGGTAAATTTGGCAGAGACAAGTTGTGGCCAGGAGAATTCATCATGGCGGTCTTGGCCAAATGGAGAAGAAAAAGGAAAATGAATGAGTTTCATCAGAGAAGACGTCACTTGTGAGTCAATTTACGTAACTGCAGTGAAATCGCTTATATGTCTGCAGAGCCTGTGTACAACTGCTCTCTACCCCCATAAGTTTACTGTATGTCGGTAATATACAGTCTGCAGAGCCTTTGTACATCTGGTATCTACCAATATCTGGTCACTGTGTGGAGTTAATATACAGTGTGCAGAGCATGTGTACTACTGGTATCTACCAATATCTGGTCACTGTTTGGGATGGTTAAATTATTACATGGTTGTATAGTAGCTGCACTGTGTACAACTGGTATCTACCACTATATGGTCACTGTTTGGAGGTAATATACAGTCTGAAAAGCCTGTGTGCATTTGATATCTAGCACTATTTAGTCACTGTATTGTGGTAATATATGTCTGCAGAGCGCCTGTGTGCAACTCACATGTGGTGGTCGTGGTAGTTGTATTTGGTCATGGACTGGCAGTATTATTTGGTCAGCTCTGATTTTCATTGTGCATTGTACTGCTGAGTTGATGGACAGTATTTATGTGGAAGATGCATAAAAGTAACAGGAGCATACTTTTTTGTACATCCCATAGTTCACCATGTAGCATGAAAAATGCTGTGTGAACCTAGCTCTACTGAGCACAACGTAACACAGAGGGCCTGGGCCCCAGATGTTTAAGATCCCTAGCAAAGTCCTTGTTCATGATCATTTAGGTTTTAGAAAGTAGTTCCTATGTAATATAAAAAAAAATTTTCGCAACTGTCCAAGGGAACTTACTCAAGTGTGAGCTGTAACCACCAAGCATACTGTACATCTTAAAATAACAGGGATAGTCAAGCTTGGCGTACCTCTATGTGAGTTCAAAAATATTTTTTTGGGGTCTTTTACAAAAAGGAAAAAATGTCTGCTTCATTTCAGCAGATGCCAACCTCTTACATCCATATCCCAAGCTTAGCTGTTCTGGGTTGATAATAGTACAAGTTGTACTGTAGAAATCAATGGCCATCTGTCTTAAATTGGGACTATTACTTCCTTTAGATCTTTATATTGTATAAGACTGGGGCGTAGCTGAAAAGGCATCTGTCCTGGGTGCTGGGTACAAAGTGATAAAAGGAAAGTGGGTACTCAAAGAGGACAGCAAATAAATTAGCGGACATAAGTAGGAAAAACCATGGAACATGGAACCTTCCCCCCGTAAGTTATCAGAATCTGCGGTTTATTTTTTGGGGGTAATAACTTCCAGGGACGATCAATAATATGGCTGCGCTCCACACAACCTCAGAAGGTGGAGACCTTGAGGACAGATGTTGAGTCTTTCATTCTTCTTGGTAGGTTTTTACACTGTAACAATAAATCCCCAATCTTGTGTGACATTCCTTGCAAACGCTCACTGCTTCATTGTTAGTTTTAATGTACATCCAAGAACAATTTGGGGCAATCTCCTCATGTGTGATTCCAAGGAGTCTTTTGATCACAATCAATTCACCTAAATGAAACGATTCAGGCTCCTGCTTTTAATTAGGTGCTTGAAGACTTCCCAATGTGGAGTTACCGCACACTTGGCAGCAGTTCAGCCCAGCTTACAAATTACTTAGTTAAAACTAAAATCTTGAAAAATCCTGGGGATTAGAAGAGAAGGCACAGAGGGGCTCTTGTCAGGAAGATCCTGGCTGCTATTATTTACATTGGGTTCAGTGTTCGCCTTCAGTGCTGCTGAGGGCAAAGGACAGTGTGCCCCTCTTAGGGCTCTGGCTGTATTCATGTTTATGGAAACCAGACTGCACTGCTCAGCACTGCCAGCAAGCTTGGACTGAACCCTGGACCAGGAGACTTTGTCCACTCTCTGCATTGTCCATAGAAGCTTTTATAGTGAAGCAGGGGAAATGCTGGAAAATCATATAATCACTGTATGTAATGTGAAAACTAAAGGATGAGATGCAAAATGAGAACATTTTTAATGCAAATATCCGACTGTAAAAGCAAGAAACATAGGGATCAATTAAAATGACATCCAACTCACCATCCAAATTCACTTGGCAGGAAGAGTGTAATAACTGTAATACTAAGCACTAACATCACAGACTACAATATAACAGTAATTTAATTACATGGTGATACAGGAGATACGCATACCTTACATTACAGTTAACCCTTTCCACCCATATTTTTTGTGCTTTTTTTCTTTGCTTGTTATTAATTTTACTGCGTTTTTTCAAATAATTTTTGGAATTTTTTGAAATCATTATATTAGTAGCATACGTTTTTATCTGACATTTTTAAGTCCTTTAAAAAAAACTATGGAGAAAACACAAAAAAGCTATATATCTGCAGCTTGCAACATTTTGAAAAAGTCATAGACCTAAAAAAAAAAAAAAATGAGAAAAAAAACCTCCATGAAAATGGCACAAAAGATATAGCATTTTCCAAAAGACGCTTTGTGTGAGAGTACTGTAAAAGTTATTTTATCTATTACTGCTGACAGCCACCCTCTATATCATGACTGGGAGATTGTCCCAGCCCCACCCACTTTTAGTAATTACGTTGTGATGAGACATGATATCCATACAACTTATACTTCAGTGTACACAATAGTAATAAGTTAGTGTATTCAACCTATTAATGGGATATGGAAGCTTCTAGGTTCTGTGTCCTGTATATAACAAATACTACCAAAAAATCTGATTGTCTTTAGTAACATAAGATGGTGACTGAACCTCCTCCTTACCCCAGACCTCTGCATGTCTACAATCAATTAACCATTTGGGTGGCTAAATCCATTACTTAATAGGTTTGGCCCGTTGGCTGTTATCCATCCATGCCATTTGAAACCTCTGGAGGAGCGGGTTAGTACGTCAGTGCAGGGTGCATGAAGTTGCTGTGTTGGTCTTGATTTCCTTAGTAGAAGTTGTGCGGCTTCAGCCTTATACAAGTCACTGATGTTATTTTAGCTGTGGACTGGAAGCAGCAAATGTAATCAAATAAAGAAAGCCTCAAGACATAGCAGAAATCACTGTGAAAGGAATTGATGTCAGAGTCTAATATCTCCAGAAAAAGGACTAAGTAGAAATACCAAATACCTGGCTCAGAAAATGGCTTTATCTTACCTGGGGTCAACAACCAAAATTAAATTGTTTGTTCTAATGGGAATTAACTTACGTACTCTAATACTGCCCTATGTGCAAAAATATAACTACTGTAACACTGCCCCCTGTGTACAGGAATATAACTACTATAATACTGCCCCTAAGTTCAAGAATATAACTACTATAATACTGCCTTCAATGTATAAGAATATAACTACTATCATACTGCCCTCTATGTACAAAAAATATAAGTACTATAGCACTGACTCCAATTTACAAAAATATAACTACTATAATACTGCCTCCAATTTACAATAATATGGCTATTTTAATAATGCCCCCTATGTACAACAGTATAGCTACTATAATAATGACTTCAATGTACAAAAATATAACTGCTATATCACTCCTATGTATAAGAGTATACAATAATACTGCCTGCTATATACAAGAATATTACTACTATAGCACTGCCTCAACTTTACAAAAATATAACTAGTATACTACTGCCTCAAATTTACAATAATATTGCTATTTTAATACCGCCCCCTATTTACAAAAGTATAACTACTATAATAATGACTTCAATGTACAAAAATATACCTGTTATATCACTCCTATGTATAAGAGTATACAATAATACTGTCTGCTATATTCAAGAATATAACTACTATAATACTGCCTTCAATTTACAAGAATATACGGTTAAAATCAAAAGTTTACACACACTGTGTAAAAAGACACATATGTATGTTTTTCTCACTATCTGACATGAGAATAAACCTTACCCATTTTAAGTCAGTTAGAATTACCAAAATTATTTATATTTGCCAAATGCCAGAAAAATGAGTGGGAGAATTTTTTAAGGCATTTTTATTACTTTCTGCAAAGTCAAAAGTTTACATACATTTCATAAGTATTTTGTAGCATTGTCTTGAGAGAGTTCGGTCAGAACAATTTGTGTGATATCCTTCTTAAATCCCTTTCCACAAGCTTCTCCACACTAGTTGGTAGGAATTTTGGCCCGATGACTTCCTGACAAAACTGGTATAAACTGAGCCATGTTTGTAGTGTCGCCTTGTTTGCACAATTGAGATCAGTGCATTGAGATGGCCACTCAAAACATTGACTTTTGTTAGTCCTTAAGTCACTTTTTAACCAGGTTTGGCAGTAGCTTCGATCATTGAACCATTTGTAAGACCCATTTCTCCGTCCCAATCCTTAACTTCCTGCTGATGTCTTGAGAGTGTTGCTTCATATTGCCACATAATATCTTTTTCCTCATGATGCCATCTATTTTGTGAAGTGCACAGGTCCCCCCCTGCAGCAACAACCAACCTCACAACATGATGCGCCACCCCTGTGTTTTCACAGTTGTGGATGTGATTTTTCTAGACTATCCAAGCATTATCATTTTTTCCTCCAAATGAACCGATTGTTATTATGGCCAACAGTCAATTTAGTTTTGTCAAACCATGGGACATGTCTCCAAAAATGTAGGTCTTTGTTCCTGTGTGCATTTTCAAACATTAATCTGGCTTTTATATGTTTCTTTTGGAGTAATGGATTCTTCCTGGCATAGCGGCCTTTTAGCCCATTTTGATACAGTACTCGTTTCACTGTAGATAATGACACAAATCTCAGCTCATGCCAGCCTCTTCCAATGTCTTTTACTTTGTTATTAGGTTTGATAGCACATTCGACCAAAGCACATTCATCTCTGAGACACAGAACTCGTCTCCTTCCTGAGTGGTATAATGGCTGGACATTCATATGTTGTTTGTACTTGTGAATAATTGTTTGTACAGATGAACGAGGCACCTTCAGGTATCTTGAAATTGCACCCAAGGATGAACCAAATTGTACACAATTCTCTTCGTATCTTGGCTGATTTTTTTTAGACTTTCACATGATGTTACACACAGAAGCAGGGTGTTTCTGGTGTGAAATTAAAATACATCCACCGGTGTGTCTATAATTAACTTCAGAAGTTGCAATAAACCTAAATCAGAAACTTCCAAAGACCACATGACATCATCATATGGGTGGTCCCAAAAGGTTTAAAAAGCCATAGTAATCGTAGTGGTATGTAAACTTTTGATTTGCATGAAAGTAATAAAATGCCTTAAAATTCTCTCATCTATTATTCTGCGAATTTGGCAAATATAAATAATTTTACTAATCCTAATTGGCCTAAAATGTATAAGGTTTATTCTGATTTCATGTTCAATAGTGAGAAAAACATGCATATGTGATGCTTTTGGTATAATAGGGTATGTTCAGTCATCTGGTTTTCATCAACTGTAACTACTATGATTACGCCTCTCACTAATGTACAAGAATATAACTACTATAATACTGTCTCTATCTGCAAGAATGCAACTACTATAACATTGCCCCTATATAAAACAGTAAAAATACTCTCTCATATGTACAAGAATATAAGTAGAATGTTAGCTACTATATACAAGAACATGCCTACTATAACACTGCCTCATACATACAAGAATTTTACTGCTATAACAATTCCCCCTATCTGTGAGAATGCAACTATACAGTAAAACTGAATATAACTACTATAATATTATATAATATTGCCCCTATGTACAAGACTATATTATTGTACAGCCTCATATGTACAAGAATATAGCTACTATAACACTATAATATTGCCCCTCATGTACAATATAATTACTATAATACTACCTCCTATGTACCAGAACTAAACTGCAGTAACACTGCCCCCTATGTACAAAAATATAACTACTTTGAAACTACATCCTGTGTATCAGAATACAACTACTGTAACTTTGCTCCATTCATACAACAATATAACTACGATGATACTGTTCCTTACCTACAAGAATATTACTCATATGTAACTAGTTATGTGTCCAAGAATATAATTAAATTAATACCATCAATAAGTATAAGAATATAACTTCTACAATACATAAAGAAAAAAAAAGATCTCTATGGGCAGAATAATATTTGTAATAAAGCCGTCCTCATGAGTTTCTTACTTCTTCACTCCCGAGTCTTACACTTTTGGCCTCCATGGGCTCATAATAATGGTTATTACACAGGGGTGATGTGTAGATTGTTTCTCCTGTGCATATAGTGGCTGTATTCCTAGATCACAGTGAAGCTTCCAGGCATCAGTCACTTGAGGGAGCTTTAGTAAGCATCATCCTACTCTCACATTGTTATGGCTGGCTCTTATGTTTCCATTGAGACTGCTGCTCGTGCTGCCATTCCAGGGTGTCATTTGGGTGATTAAGCTTCTTTGTTTGTTATTGTGTTGTTACAATGTGTGACTTTTCTGCTGTTAATGAGTGGAGAGGGCAGAAGTGGAGGATAATCACATGGCTAGGGCACTGTGGCTCATTGTTGGATAGGAAGTTTAATGGAGTATGAGGTCTGGAGCTTGGTGGGGAGAGTTGAATTTCATGTTTTGTCTTTGTGTTTAACCTACATGAGGATTACACCGCACATATCCAGGGAACAAATCCCACAATTGTGCTATTAGCTTGGCCTGCAGACAGGAATTTGGCAATAAGCCACACGATGCCCTGACATGGCCCAAGGGATTACAGCCTAGGGTCTGGAGGTTACAATAATTACCTGGCTGTGTGCTGTCTGTATGGAGCTTGTATGACCTCCACAGGGCCACATGTAAGTCCTCAGGACACTTTACTCTTCACCAATATTTTGGGCTAAAAATACTTGTAGCTAATGTGAAAAGTGATATAGATTTAGTGTAATTCACATGGAATGTTCAGGAACCTTATAATATTCTAGAAATGTATAAATATAATTTTGCTTTACTTCTCTTTTGTTTTTTTACATGACTTCAAGCCAGTGCTAAGATAAAATCCAATTCGGGCCATGCAGATAATGTTTTACTACATTGCAATGAGGGGCAGAATGGTACACCCAACTGCCACAAAATGCTGACACAAAACAGAAGTCCTCACCGAACAAATCTACTGCAACATACAGTTGGTTCTGAAATAGCAAAGGTATTTATTATGATGCTGCTCGTTTTGGGAACAATCTTTGTGTCCAGTGTGTGTTTTTGTTTTTTTATTAAAGCTATGTGCTCTGTAATGACTGTGCCTGTTCAGGCCTCAGCACAGTGCTCTGTCCATAAAGTATGGCAGAGCCTGTGCTGATGGCCATGATTATGGGACTGAATAGTATATTTGTTTTGTACTAGTCTGAACACTGTCTGAGTTCTGTACCTGCTGTGTGGTGATTGATAGGTTCTCCACCACACCCGTCTGGTTACTTCTGCCAGCCCTAGTGCTGGGCTGCAGATAGTTTAGACTGAGTGGTGATTGACAGTTGCCTTCACCACTAATCTTCCATCCCTGCCAATCTGTGTTCTGTGTGCTCTGGATGTGGGAGAGCTGGTCAAATCATGCTCTGGACCAGGACTTTCGCATTCCATTAGAAGCCCACTTGTGCGCTGAGACTTTGCCTGCACTAGTCTTTTGTTACTAGAGCTGTCATTTCTTTGGATTCTTATTGCTTATTGCTTTACTTACCTCTTTGTCTGTCCTCTTTACCTCCATGTTGTCCTGTTTATTCCTGTTGTTTCTTTGTGTTTGTTTGTCTTCTTTGTTCTGTGTTCCACTTTGGCTAGAGAAGGGAGCGTCGACCAGTTCAACTACTGTCAAGGGTCGGGTCGGGAAGCTGGCCGGGTCAGTTTTTTCGGGGCTTAGCGCTAGGGCGCACAGTCGGTCTTTTCCTGTTACATATCTGGTCACAGGCTCTCTTACATGCTCCTCTGATGATCCTCTTAAAAAGATGGTATTGGTAAGATCTAAGCCAGTGTTTCTCAACTCCAGTCCTCACGCCCCACCAACAGGTCGTGTTTTCAGGATCTCCCACAGAATGCACTGACAATAATTAAATCACCTGTGCAATGCTAATTATATCAGCTGTGCAATACTGAGAAAATCCTAAAAACTTAACCTGTTGGTGGGTCTTGAGGACTGGAGATGAGAAACAGTGATCTAAGCAGACCACCAATTGCTGAAATTAAAAGTCTGCTGCATTTCCGGGAGCACAATCTCTGGGCAGAGATCTCATAGGTAATGCTGGTAATGCAATTGGAGTTCCACTGACATAGGGATTGCACCAACAGCATAGTGTTATCCTAATTACACCCCTTACTGTCTAAATTGGAGCTCACAGTGTAATTTATACACATTACTTATTTTAACAGGAAGATGATTGCTTTGGGATTACACAGACATAAGTGAGCTGTGGTTAAAATAATGTGATTATCGCATCAAAAGCTTTTAACCCCAAAAGGAAATAAGGTTGTAGGTGACTCTGTAACCATCTCAAAAATTGTCATAGATTTTGAAACCTTATTTACCATATGGAGAAACTGAGGTTGCAGTGACAAAATATCATCGTATAGATAAAGGCTGGGTTCACATCATGTTTGGGCCTCTGTCGTAGGTATCCATTGGTAAACTTAAAATACGTATCCCAATGGATATCATGGAAAATCCATAGGGAACAATAGGGCAAACATAGTCTTATTTGGTCTACAATTTTTCTATCTCTTGCACCAAAAGTGCAATCAACCATGCTTTTTATCTGGCACAGAAAGCATATACTTTTGGGAAATAGAGCATACATAGTCCAAATGAGACTGGATATGTTTAGTTGTACCTTAACGGGTACATACAATGGAAGCCCTAGAACTGGGTCTGAATGTGATGTGAACCTGGCCTTAGCTTCTTCCTGTCAATATTTTTGAATGTAGACAATCCGCTGTGAGCTAAACACATCAGCAGCACAAATCTCTTTGCTGTCCTGATAGTTTGATAAGGTGTTATAATAGTGCAGGAAAAAATGTATCAGTCTGGTATCACAGCCTCACAGATTGTCCACACTAGATACTATTATAACAAATCCTCAACTGTGAGAAGTTTCCATTCATTGACAACAATAGTGAGGTTTTGAAACAAAAAAAACTATTGGGAAATTTACTTCTACCAAATCAGAAAATGGGCAGAGATTCCAATGTAAAGAAATGTTTAGCCAATATTTAAAAAACTAACAAAACCTACAAAATATTTGCCTTATATTAACTAAGAAAAGCATAAAAAACAACATAAGAAAGGTTAATATATTTATGAAATTCCCCAAATAATAAACAGGTAATCCAAAAAAAGTTTTAAATATAGAAATAAATTCAAACAAAATATATAAATTTAATCACAAAAAATGGACATAAGAGATAATGAAAGAGAATCAATAATTCTTTACCCTGCCCTAGTGCATAATAACATGAAGGAAGCAGAGAAGTCAGTGTGCACAATGTACATTTCACTGTTTGCTTCTATGGGGGTAATCTATTTGCCCCTAGTTGCCCCTGAAGATGCTAACAGTGAAAAGTACATTGTGCATGCTGACTCTACCTTGGTTGGGATTTTTACCTTTTCCTCTTACTTCTTTTCCCTCCATGTTATTATGCACTAGGATGGGACTAAGGTTTAATACATTGTAGGTGTTGCTGCCATTAGAAAGTTGCAGAACTTTCCTTTCTATTTATATAAGGCTAGACAATTCCTTTATCTCAAGTAACTGGCATTGCTTAAGCATTATAGAGGGAAATGATTGAGTATCTGTGTCCGCTCATTGCCAGCGCCGCTCGCCCTCCATTTTCTAAACGTTTCGGTGAGCTCAGTCTTATACAATCACATTTTTAAATCAAAAAGCCTCAAAAGAAACCTTCCTGTTTTTCTGGGAGTTGAGTCTTTCAGGAAGTGAAATAGTTCTCAGAATCTTTTTTACATCTCTGCCAGGACTCTGGTGTTTTGGAAGCCTAAGTAGAACACAGAGTGAAGATTGTACAAGTTTCATGTAAGGCTTGTGTTTACCTGGAGATCTCCAAGTGCTGCAAGGAAAGTCAACATCCATTCAAGTGACCAGAAGCAAAGAGGGTTCAAGCATATTAAGGGGCCCCATGCTGCAATGTGAAGATAGGTAAAACACTGAAAAGACCAGAGGCAATATAGGTTCCTCATTTGTTATCTTTTGCTAAGGTGTTAATGCAGACAGAGCCATCTTAACAACAGTATGAGCCCCTGGGCAGAGCTCTGCACTGGGTCCCACAATCAACACAACCACTCACAGTAACAAATATATACATTATCGATAACAAACTTATAACCTACAACATCGCCATATAGAGACCACATAGTGGTCAGACACCAGCTCAGGTCACATCACATTACAGTAACTACAGCACTGATCTAACAGAGAAGCAAAATAACCCCTGACATCCAGGACTCAGAGGAAAACGTCTTTATCTGATCAAAGTAAATAAAAAGTTTGGCTGGTTAGCACTGAAATCCTAATTAGAGATGGGCGAATTGATTCTAACGAAGTGGAATTCGTTTTGAATTTCAGGAAAACTTCGGTTCTGAACGAAGTCGAACTTTGGGTACTTGGGGTGAACGAAGTGTGCTTTTGATTGAAAAAAATGGCTGCGAGCACAGGGCTTTAAACATGGGGCAAAGCACTCTGGGAGGAAGAAGGGCGTAAGCCTGCATGACATGTGCAGAGATGAAGCCAATCAAAAGCCCCGGCGGGATTCTATGACGTCAACCGCACTATAAAAGGGTCCGGCGCGACGCTGGGAGCTCATAACCGCTCTCACTGTACTGATCAGGGAAGGTGCTGCCGGGGCCCTGCTTGTAATAGCTCTTACTGAAGAACTGATTTTTATAAAAAGCGATTTTTTGGGGTGTCTCAGCTTGTCTCAGAGACTGCTTTCTTAACGTTCTATTTCTGATTTTAATGGGGTATTGGATCTGAAGTCCAGTGTGCGTCCAATGCAGCTGCATATACATTTTTAAAAATGCTATCTGCTCAAAGCACATTAAATACCAAGGTTATCTAAGCCTGTTCCTGTTGAAATTCATTTAAAGAACAGCATTTTTTACAATACAAATACACTTTATTTTTGGCTGCTCAATTCTTTTGCGCATTTTTACATCCAAGGGTTAATTTAAAAGCGTTGTTTCGCTTTTGGGTGACTAAAAGAAACAGTCTTTTTCACCGCCAAAAAATACAATTTTCCTGTAGCCTAAATCACAAGCGAAGGTTAATTACAATTTTTTTCACTTGTTGTGTAGCGTAAAAAACACAGCATTGTAACACAGCTAACAAAGCCTTAGTTTGTGGTTGCTCAATTGTTTGGCGCAATTTACATCCGGGGGTTTAAATTTAAGCGTGTTTTTTCTGCTGTGGTGACTAAAATAAACCGTCTTCCACCGCCAAAAAATAAATTTTCCTGTAGCCTAATTCACAAGCGAAGGTTAATTACATTTTTTTTCTCTTGTTGTGTAGCATAGAAAACACGCCATTGTAACACGCTACAAAGCTCGTAGTTTTTTGGTTGCTCAATTCTTTTTGCGCAATTAACATCCAAAGGGGTTAATTAAGCGTTGTTCTGCTGTTGTGGTGACTAAAAGAAACCGTCTTTTTCACCCGCCAAAAAATAAATTATTTCCTGTAGCCTAATCCAAAAGCGAAGGTTAATTACAATTTTTCTCTTGTTGTGTACGTAGAAAACACCCCATTGTAACACGCTACAAAGCTCGTAGTTTGTGTTTGCTAAAATTTTTTTGGGCCCGCAATTTACATCCAGGGTTAATAAGCGTTGTTTCTGCTTTTGTACTCAGTAAAAGAAACTTTCTTTTTCACCGCCACAGAAGAAATTCTGTAGCATAATTCCCATATCCGAAGGTTAATTAAGCCTGTTGTGCTTTTATATTCAGTAAAATACACAGAGTTTTAAACGGCACATACAAGCAATTTTTCCTGCCCATTTGGGGGAGCGCAATTTATATCCAAGGGTTTACCCAACCTTCTTAGTGGTTCAATTTTGGGGTCAAAATGCAGGGGGTTTTTATTTATCATATACAGATACTTCATCAAACAGTGTCTGTACATTTTAGAACAAACAGTAATGTCAGACCCAAAAAGGGGGCAGGCTCTTCACCTGCGAGTGGCAGAGGCACAAACATTCCAAGGCACAGGTCGCAGCACAGCAAGGGACTCGCAGCAGGGTCACACGGTGAGGCCACCCAAATTTCCGCTGTCATCTAGCGGCCGTGTGTTGTTCAGCAATAAACCCCGCTTCTTGCAGTAGCGCAAAGTAAAAGATGTTGAGAGTGGCATGGGGGGTCATGTTTTGTGAGGGGTCAGCCTCGGCGTACCAAGACCGGGGATGAGGGCAGTATTGACGATGAAACACAAATAGATGAATGATGTAGCCGACTGCACTTGGGAGCCGGGTGAGGCAAGGGCTTCATCATCGTCAGGAGAAGAGGCGTCAAACTTTCGCGACAGGCAGCGACGCCAGCCAGCAAGTGGGTCGTGTGGCAGTGAGTCAGCAGGATAGCAGCAGTTGAGGTCGGGAAACCAAGCGGCCACGGTAAAAAAACCCCTTCGCAGGGCCAAGAAAGTAGCGGCCACAGTGGCTCAGCGAGGCCAGCGGCGGGAGTAGTCACTCAGTGCGGAGCGTTGGCAGTAAAATCCGATACTCAGCGGTGTGGCAGTTCTTTGCTAAGACACCGGAGGAGCCGAATATGGTATATATAGAATCTGTAGGCAGAAAGTGAAGCGTGGCCAGGGAGCTAACGTTGGCACCCCAAAGGCCCTGCGTCAACACGTGCCGCGTCACCATCCGGTGGCGGGGGAGAACCGTGGCTCTGATGTGGTGGGCCATCCTGCCCGCCGCAGCAACAGCAGCAGCACGCCCAGTGGCACCATGCCATTGCAGCCAGTCAGGCTCCACCACCTCTGCAGAAGGGAGCTGTTTCTCTTTGACATCATCTCCCGGTTCGATGCCCTTCTCCTCGCTACTCATGGCGCCAGCATCATTCAGCGAGGCGATTGCAAAGAACAACAGTAAAGCGTCCAACCATCCAAGGTGCAGAAGCTGACCATACTCCTGTCCAAGTTGTTGGTGCTGCAGTCCCTCCCTTTCCAAATGGTGGACTCTGCACCGTTCAGAGAACTAATGGCTTGTGCCAGCCGAGTATGGAGAGTTCCAAGCCGTAATTTCTTTTCCAAAAAGGCAGTACCAGCACTTTTATAAATATGTAGAACAGAAGGTGGGCTAGTCCTTGAGCTTATCGATTGTCCAAGGTGCACGGCAGCGCGGAAATCTGGAGCTGTAACTACAGTCAGGGCCAGTACATGTCCCTTTACGGCCCATTGGGTGAATGTGCTTCCGGCCCAGGCACACCAACCCAAATTTGACAGGAGACCCGGGGCTTTCTCCCTCCACGTTGTCACAAAACTGCGGCTCCTGCGCCAATGTCTGCCTCCTCCTCTCCACCACCCCCCAAACCATCTCAGCCTCCACAAGTACTGCTTCCATCATACACACATGTGTAGGGCACAGCCGGTCACGCAGTTCTACACCTGGCTTGCCTCGGCGAACGAAGTCACACAGGGGGGGAACTGCTCCCGTCATGCAGCAAGAAATCGATGTGTGGGTTTTCCTTCCGCGCCAACTGCAAATCGGGAAACCCTGGGGGACGGACAATGGGAGGAACATGTTGTCTGCGCTGCACCGAGGAGGGATGTCCCCTGCGCCCTGCATGGGCCACATGTTCAATCTGGTGTGAAAAGGTTCCTGAAGTCTTCCACCGATCTTCAGAAGATTCTGAAAAAGGCCAGGAAACTGTGCATGCACTTCATCCATTCCCCACAAAGCCAGGAACACCCTCCTCGAGTTGCAGCGGCAGAACGGCCTCCCCCAACACACTCTGATTATCGATGTTTTTCCACCCGTTGGAATTCCAGCCTGCACATGTTGGACCGACTGTATGAACAGAGAAAGGCCATTAAACGATTTTTTGATGATCCCCGCGGACAGGAGTACTCCCCTTGTAACTTTGATGCCAGCCAGTGGCAGCTCATGCGTGACACCTGCCGTTTTGTTGAGGCCAATTTGAGGAGGCCACGTTATTTGTCAGTCGCCAGGACTAAAGGATGAATAACTCATTCACTGCTTCATGTCCTGGAACAGATGCTGAAAAATCTGTCTGGGCAGGGGACTGGAGACGTGCAACTACATCTCGTGGCCACATGAGTCCGGTGGGGACTGAAATGGAGGAGGAGGAGGAGGACACTGGAGCAGAAGCATTGTCTGGTGAAATGAGTGGATTTTCTACCCAGGTGACAAGAGAAGAGGTGCAGGAGCAGCTGGAGGAGGTAGATGGAGATGAGGAAGACGAGGCAGATGACCCGCAAGCACCGTGGCAGTATACAGTGGAGATGGGGGCAGGGAGCCCCTCGGAGTCACTTGTGCAGATGGCCCCGCAGCATGCTGATTTGCCTGGCTAGTGACAGCCGAATAGTCAGCATCCGGCAGAGGGATGACTTCTGGCTCTCCACCCTATTGGACCCTCGCTACCGGTCCAAAATGGGAGCCTTTTTCCCAGCTATTGAGAGGAGGACAAACTCAATACTATAGGGAAATCCTCTGTAGTCAGTTGGCCGCTGCCTATGTGTGGCATCGTCCCTCCTCTGACAGGTCTGACCGGGGGGTTCTTCGGCGCTCACGTACTACTGCCGCGGCTGCTGGGGGAAGGTGGGGGGGTCGGAGCAGTACCAGCTCCATCAGCAGCAACCTAAGTCTGGAGTCACTGATGAGCAGCTTCCTTCACCCGCCTAGTGAGGAGGGCAGTCGCCAGCAGCAGCAGGATCTGGAGCAGACCCTGAACCAACAGGTGGTGGCCTACTTGGACAGCACTCTGCCACCCCAGTTAGAAGATCCGCTGGACTACTGGGCAGCCAAACTGGATGTGTGGCCGCAACTTGCCGAGTTTGCAGTGGAGAAGCTGTCCTGTCTGGCCAGTAGTGTGGCATCAGAGCGGGTGTTCAGTGCGGCGGGGGCCATCGTTACCCCAAGAAGAACCCGCTTGTCCACGGAAAATGTGGAACGACTGACCTTTGTCAAGATGAATCGGGCGAGGATCGGCCAGGATTTCCACACACCAATGCCTTAGGCGTCAGACTACATCAGCCATGACGCCTCACCCAAACTGTGAGAAATGAGTCTGGGTTCAAACTACCTGCCTCAGCCACTATTCTGATGCCGCCACCCGCCTGATGCCACACATCTGCTGACAGTTTCTCCATCTGCCACCAACCATCTTTACCAGGGACTGGTATTGCCACCCACCTCCACACTCTGTCATTGTGCCACTGTCTGACCTCATGCTGCTGTTGTTGCTGGTGCCATGACATCCACACTATATCATTGTGCCACTCTCTGACCTCATGCTGTTGCTCCTTCCGCCGTCACCTCCACTCTCTGTCATTGTGCCACTCTGTGGCCTACTCCTGTTTTTGCCACCTCCAGAATGTCATTGTGCCACTGTCTGACCTCATGCTGCTGCCGCCGTCAACTCCAATCTCTGTCATTGTGCCACTCTGTGGCCTACTACTGTTTTGCCACCTCCAGAATGTCATTGTGCCACTGTCTGACCTCATGCTGCTGCTGTGGCTGCTGCCGTGACCTACACACTCTGTCATTGTGCCACTGTCTGACCTCATGCTGCTGCTGTGGCTGCTGCCATGACCTACACACTGTGTCATTGTGCCACTCTGTGGCCTACTCCTTTTTTTGCCACCTCCAGAATGTCATTGTGCCACTGTCTGACCTCATGCTGCTGCTGTTGATGCCGTCACCTCCACACTCTGTCACTGTTGTTGCCACCTGAGCCCTCAGCTTGTTTTTTTCCAGCTTTCGCTGCCATGACTTTATCAGGCTACATTCCCCCTTCAGTTTTTTGGTCAGTTTTGCCCTCTTAGGTGCCCAGGGAATTTTATAGTGAAGCGATTCTAAGAGCGGCGTCAGTCATGTGCGTGTCATACTAAAACACAACATTGTATGAAGACCAAACCAAGCTCCCTCTGCATATTTAAGCATGGCACAACGTTCTACAGCACCCTGCAGGCTCTGTGCAGCCTGGAAATAGCTGTTTATTAACGTGATTCGTCCCAAAGTAATTCGGAACGAAGTTATTTTTTGTCGGGAAATTCGGCGAAGTGAACGAAAGGAATTTCGAGAAATTCGCCCATCTCTAGATCAGATGTCAGAGACAGTAAGCTCAAAGGGTCATTTTTCATTTATTGTTCTCCTGCATTTGTATTGAAATCACTCGTGGTGTCGCCACTGTGTTCCTGCCATCATCTGCTCTGCTGCCTGTGCATTTAATCATGTAAAGTTGAATCTATTGTTTTAGTTGACACACGCTTTATACATTATTATGGGTTAACTGCCCTATTCAATTCTGTTTTAGTCTTTAGTCCTTTAGTGTTGTTAAACCCTGGTATTATATGTGAGTGCTGAGCTTGGTTTTAGCATCTTATTAAAGAATTGGGCTTGTTTCTAATACTGTATATCAGAGGCGTAACTTGAAACCCCTGGGCCCTAGTGCAAAAAATGAAATGGGCCCCAGCTACCATGTGCCATTTACAATACTGGTATCTCCTTATGTGGCACAAGGGCTTTTGGGGCCCCCTCAGGCTGCAGGGCCCAGTAGCGACTGCAACCTCTGCACCCCCTATAGCTACGCCCCTGCTGTATATAGGGACTGAGGTTTACTGGGCTTAGTTCTAGACCATGTTTATAAAGTGATCTGGACTTTGATACTCTTTATATTTACCGTGCTTTTATTTACAGTGTATGAATCTGATGCAGCATTTATTAAGCAAGGTTAGTTCTGGTGCATTATTTATAAGCTGAATTGCTTCTGATACAATATTTATGCAAGAAGTTTTACTCCTGCACCTTTTTATGAGGTATTTGTTATGTATTTGTAGCATGATATATTTTTGTTGTATTTATAAATTGTTTGTATTTATGTGACAGCTTTGTTCTAGGATTAGGGCATGTCCCCACGGCACGGGTTTGCGGACGTTTTTTTTTAGGTGGTTTGCGGTTTTTCAGACCTTTTGAGAAACTGACCGCAAACGAGCACAATGGGCTCCTATGGAAAACCCATGTAGCAGTCCCCACTGCACGGGTTTACCGCCCGGCGGTTTTTCTTCCCACGGGCCGCCCGGAGAACATTCTACATGCACATTCTTCCGTCCAGTTTTCAGACTGAATATGTGCAAGTGAATGGGAAGGGGGAGGGCTTTTCTCCGTTCATTGGGAAGAAAAGCCACCCCCCTCCCCCCCCGCGGCCGTTTGCATGGCACACAAACCGGACAAATACCAGTCGGATAAAACTACCAGTATTTGTCCTCTGCCATGGGGACCCGGCCCTATGCTTGTGCTGAGCTTGGGCCTGGTACTAAATATATATAACTTGAGTTTGGTTTTGATATAATATTTGTGTAATTAACCTAGTTCTGATAAAGAATGTATGCATCATGCTTGGTTCTGGTACTGGATTTATTTACTGTGCTTCTTATAGTGAACATTTAAATGGGCTGTGCATACCTGCAATGCTCAATGTACATATATAGCTCTTATCTCAATGTCCCTGAGGTCAGGCTCTGACAAAAAGAACATATCTTATATGTAAGGTGGGAGCTTTCAAACAGATGTGGTCCTGTGTCACACAAACTACCGTAGAAGGTGGCTTCTTTGAAAACAATAGGGTCTTCAGACTAAAATTTTGGAGTAAATTACTGTTAAACTAAAAAGTTTAGTAAATTTGTTTAGATTACATTGGTCTACACTTGTCTTCCTTTAAAGGAAAACATCCTTGAGGAGTTACTCCACACCACATTCTACAGCAGGGGTGTAGTGGAAAGGGGACAGTTGGGGCGCTTGTCTTGGGCACATTCATGTAGAGATGTAGAGTTGACACAGCATATGGTTTTCTAGAAGCCCAGACTACCACATCCTTTTCTGGCCTTTGATGCTTTAAAGCGGTTGTCTCACTAGAAGGTTTGCTTTTTATGTTAAAGATCTTGTAAAAACAAGTCACTTTGCATTATGTGTCCATAACAGGGTCCTACCAATTCTGAGATATCCCCTCTTGTATGGACTGCATCAGCTCCTCAGGTCGCTATAGCCTCAGACCTGGTATCCTCAGCAGCTTCTCACTGCAGGCCAGTAGTAGCCAGTAAACACTGAATTCAAAAATGAAACTGAAAAAAAGGACTGAGGTAAGATGAATGGATGTAGTGAGACAACCCCTTTAATTCTATATGTGTTCTTTAATAGTTTTCATAATAAATCTACAATGTAGAAAATAAAAAGCAAGAAAAACCACGGAATAAATAGATGTGTTCACACTTTTGACTGACACTGTGTGTATTACATGGGTGTGTGTGTAATGTGCATAACCGTGTTTGTATTTAACATACAGATGCATTTGTTAGCAGGGTATGTATATGTGTATCATGCAGCAGCGCCATTTAGATATATGTGCAGAATAGTGGCAAATTATATGTATGCATTATTTTTATTGCAAATTGTAACTGTAGCCCTGCCTGTAGGTACGCATTTGAACCATTTTTTATATCTTTACTGTTCTCTATTAATATTATAAAGATAATTTTTAGGACAAATTTTTGCATTGGTCAATATCACATCTAATAATAATTTCTGAAAAAGAGACAGAAGATTTTATTGTAAAATAGAACATTCACCATGAATCTTAGGTTTTACCCACATTAATGCAGTAAATGGAGGTTATTACATGCTACCCTCAGTAATATATCGGTGTAATACTATAATTTATCATTCATACAGGCTCTATAATTAATAACCTGGGCACCTGTAATGAAGCCTCCAGTCATTTCCACCCCCGGGTGATAGGATAGGAATCTGCCTACTGATTGCAAAACACAGATAAATAGTGCAGAAAAGTCTGGTGGATCAGATGTAGGGAGTGTGTCATGATGCAGGAATGGTGCGTAGGGCCAGGTGTGTGAATTAGACAGCTCGATGCTGCAATCCTCCAGGTTCTCTGTGTCAAACAAATTGCAGAACATCAGTTTTTACATTACTGATCTGCAGAGGAGGATGAGAAAAATGTGATACTCAGTCATCGTAAAACTGACACTGGAGCTCATCTTACAAGTGTTACTCCTTCTCTGCCAAAGGTATCATTCCAAACACGGCCCCATAACAACGCATTGAATCCATCAGTCCTTTCCTTGAGTCCAGTCGATGGTTTCGAATGTGGTGGTGAAGGTCAGGAAAGGACTTTTTGGGGTAGCATTAATTTTTTTTTTTTTTGCCACCCAAACCTACAGAAAAGGGTATTATCTCACTAAAATACTGATATTTACTGTAATGAGATAGTAGTAGTAGACCGTGCTATGAAGGGTACACAACAAGTAATCCAGCTCAAAATGGCTCAAGTTCAGATTATAGGGTGACCAAGCTAAGATGAAGCCTTTACAAACAGGTTACTCCTGATCCCTACCAGCAACAAGATGTACAACATTCCTTCAATGAAATAACCATTTTATTATTAGGCCAAAAAAGTGATGCTGCTGCTTTACTACTAAGACCTTGTTCACACGGCTTATTCTGGGATGGATTCCAGCCGTACTGCGCGCCGTATTTGCGATGCAATACGGCTGGAATCCGTCCCAGTCATTACGGTAATCCACAGTTCTCATAGAGAACTATGGACTCCATCTCCTCTCCCCGCTCGGCGAATCCGCCGAGGGGGGGGGGGGGCGTGACATGCACATTATTTACAGCGTGCCGGCCTCATTGCGGGGCGAAATCCGTCCCCGCAATTACGTCGGCAATAAGCCATGTGAACCTTGCCTAATAGTAAGAGCCTTTCCTAATGCTAGTGCAACTGAGTATAAAGTATCCATGTTTACTGCCACAGTAAGAAAACATTGTGAATGTTAAAATCCAGTAGACAGCAGGACTGCCCTCATATTCATCAGATTCACAACTGGACATAATAGATTGTATACCTCTAAACTAAGTAACCAATTGAAAACAGCCAGCCATACTAGCACAATTTAGTTATTACTGGATTTTGGAAAAGTTATCTTGTGTCCGTATATTGGTCGACAGTGTTTGCCCTTTATGACTTGGTCTTTTTTTCCAAAATATTTTTTATTATTTTCAACAGAAAAATAGAACAAGAATGATACCATGAAGAGTACATGTTCATTTGATGTTTTACAAACTAATATCTTCATAACGACATAGTATCAAATCATGATTAATTGATAACAACATTCCTGTTTCTGCATTGTAAGGTTCGGGCAACCTTCATATATCCTGAGACATGTCATCTACCAAGCACAGAAGACAATGCAGTAATACTAGTGAGCAGTGTGCTGCGACTATTGTAGTCACTGCTGACTGGTACAAGTATCAGAGCAAAATAACCACAGACAAAACAAAACAAAAGAAAAACAAAGACAAATATTCTTATAACAGAAATAACTTTTCCGCCAGAGGTACTATGATTGTGCCAAAATATCAACAAGTATCGGTCAATTAGATTCAGTCTGTCTGAAACGCATGGATAGCTTGTCCCTGTGGTTCCCCGAGGCCTTCCAGGGTATAGTTCCCACTACTACTAGGTGTGGAGCGCTAAACCTTAAGTACCCCCAGTGTGCTGGTCAGTTCCCCTTCTAAATACCACTTAGTCAGTTGAAATGGGGTTACCAGCGATTTGATTTCCTCCCTGTCTAGAAATGCCTTAATGAAAGGGGTCCATCGAGTAAAAAATCTTTCGGTTTGGGATAATTTGTGCACTTCAGTCTCCACCCTGTCCATGTAAGGTATGTTTTACGTGAGACAAAACGCCTCCAGGAGGGTACCCTTGGTTCAAAAATTAGCTAACAAGGACGTTTTGCAGCTAACAAAAATGATCCGATCAGAGCACAGTGCTTGGGGCCCCTCAGGGAGGTCAAAAATTAAAAGGGCTCTGGGGGAAAGGAATGAAACCCCCCCGAGCTTTAAAAATGGTGACCAAGGTTTTCCCAGAAGGTCTGGCATATGGCAAAACCCACATATATGTATCATGTCATTTTTTGGATTCTCCACATTTGGGACTACTAGGATACGGTTGGGGTAAGGGGTGGGGGGGAATTTTAAACCCAAAGTTGGTTTTATGTATGAATTTATATGTGATTTTCGCCATTTTTCATTTATGACTGCTTGGCCGTTGGTTCCACCCTTTGGTGATTCTGGTATTGCAAATCCGGGAATTTTTCCCCCCCGGGCAAATAGCCGTCTTCCATTTTTTAAATATTTTTTTTCCCTAAACTTACTATAAATGGAGATAGGGAATGGAGACTCGAAACAGGGCCCCAATATCTCTCAAACAGTTTGGACGTAACTTCCTTTTCTGGGCGGAGAACTCACCTTCAAAAAAACTTATAATTGCCATACTTAAAAAGTGGTGATCGGGGACCGAACGTTTTTTGGGGAGTTCCTAAAAGGACATAAACCTATGATGCTCCCACTCCGCTCGACAAAAGATTCTCATATGACAATCCCCTTCCCGCCACCAGCTGGATTTGTTTCCCTATCCCTTCGGTTTTCTGGGGGGCCTAATATGGGCATAGTTTACTAAGGATCATGGGTAGTTTAAAAACATTTTCGACACCTCCCAATTGCTAGGTTCCCCAGCATTTAAAACAGGCCAATGCCTGTGTATTTTCGGTACTATATTAATAGGCCGTGAGATCCCATGGCGCCGCAAGACGGCTTTAATGTATAGTTCAAATGTGGACGTCGTTTCCCCCCATTCACTGCAGGCCTAAAAGACGGGGCAAGGTTTTATTTTGCGGATGCGGGTAGGTTACCCCTCCACACTGTTTTAGGTGCATAAGCTTTGCACGCGACCTCTCTTTTTGGGGCCCCAGATAAATTTCTGAAGAAACTAAAACTAAGATTTTCAAATCTGAGTTTTTCAGCAAAAGGGGGAATCGTCTGCATAGGGTAAAGAATCTGGGGAAACTATCATAGTATTAAGTGGCATCTTCCAAAGCGAGAGGGGAAAGGGTTAGACCATCTCCGCAGCTTCTAATTACTTTAATTAGAGGAGGATAGTTTGGTGTATAGAGAACCCGGGGATTTACCCGAGTTCCAAAGGGTATTTGAGGGAGGTTTTTGCTCAACGGGGGGAAATTTAAATCTAATGCCCGGGGGTTATTTGGAGTAGCGAGTAGTTCTGATTTTGACTCTTTCCCTTAAAGCCCGAACATTCTCAAAAACTCGCACTGGTGAAGCGGGGTATTGCATCCCTCTCTGGGTGTCTGAAAAAATTGACACTCAGAAAAAAGCAATTTTTCAATTCTTGGTTTCAATTTTAATGCCTTCAAATAGGGGGCGAGAGGGGAATCTAGCAAAGGCTAAATAGCTAGGTTAAATAGGTAGGGGGGACAGGGACTCCTTGTCTCGGCCCCAACGTGGAAAGGGTTTGGGGGGGGAAAAAGGAAAACCCGGTGGGCATATTTTTGTTTCCCGGGAAAATGATATAATGCTAAAGGGAAAGGGTTTCTTTATGGACCAGCAAGCCGACTTGTCCAGGCCGGGTTTCACCACCCCAGCCACGATCGAAAGCTTTTTCCGTGTCCACGGGTAATGAAGTGCGGACGCGTGGTTCTGGGGATTCCTCCTGACTTCATCCAATATTAGAAGTACCTTCCTCACATTCATGACAGCTGACCTCCCCTGGACAAACCCCATTTGAGTATCCTTTTAAATTTTTTGGGGATATGGGGGCAGGGGGTTTCGCCATTATTTTCGCTAAAGCTTAAGATCAACATTTACACGAAATGGGCCCTATTTGGAAAAAGAGGGCTGGAGGGGTCTTTCCCCTCCTTGGGCAAAATTTTGTAGGGGCGGTTTCATTAATTTTGGAATCCCCCGATCCAGGAGGTAAGTAAAAACAAGGCCTGGGGGGTAGGGCTACCTGTGCTTTACGACTTAAAAATTTTCGCCTGTAAAGCTCCGGGCCGCGCTTTGTTTTTTTGAGTTTCGAGATCGTTTTTTCCTAATTCTATAAGCTTATCGGGCACCTAAGGCGCTACCTCCCTCTGTAGCCCTGGTAGATCAATTTGACTTAAAACCCCTGGATCTCGATCTTTTAAGGTGCTCATCAGCATAGAGGTTTTGGAGAAAGTACGCAAAATTCCCACTACCTCCTCCCCTTTTTTCCTTAGATTCCCTTTGGCGTCAAAAAGGCCGGATTTTAAAAAACAGTTGGGCGAGCACCCCTACCAAACCTCGCTAGTAATTTGCCAGGCTTATTGCCATAGCGAAAAAATGTGCATCAAGCGAGTTTTCCTGAAGTTTCCGTCTTTCCCCCCACGCTTCATATTCTTTTCGGGCTCCCACCCTTTCCCCTTTTGTTTTTCTTCTGAGGGGGATGATATGAAAGTGGTAATGTTTCCCCTGACCTGGTCCCCAATGATCCTTTTTTTCTCACCTTCCTTTTGTGCCAGAGACAAACGAGATCATTTTCCCCCGCACACAGCTTTCGCCGTATCCCAAAAAGTTGGGGCTTTTCTTGATTTCTGCATTTCAGTTGGAATTCCCCACCACCCCGCAAGGTGCCCTAAAATCCCCTTGGAAAAAAAGTGGAATCCCCAATATTTTCCCGTGCCCTTTGGAAACCTCTCGAGTGTCAAACTAACGGGGATGCCCGAGATGACTAAGTCCCCTTTCCCTCACCCTCTATCCTGGGGAAACGGTCTCGTTAGTGAAAGTAATAAATCCAACCGGGAAATCGTGAGGGTGAAGTAGTGAGTGTACTCTTCCCCTCCGGGTTTGGTTGCGCCTGAGTCATATACCCCCTTTTTTTCGCAAAGGACGAAAGATGCGATGTTTGGGCGGCTGGGTTATGCTACATTTTTTGCCCTCCTTCTGCTTTTATCTGGGACAGACGTATTAAAGTCTCCCCCCAGGATCTTTGTTTTAGGGGGCCCTAGGATTGATGGTAAGGGTGTCAAAGAAGGGTGCTATTGGAAATTTTTGGACCATAAACATTATGGGAAAGGAAGGGAATTCCCCCCCCCATTTCAACCCAAATTAACCCCTCACCCTCTTTGGGCGTTTTCGTGGGTAGCACCTACCCTCGCACCTTTTCCCTACTAAAACAAGACCCCGCCTTTTATTTATTGCTGGAGAGCCATATACCCGCCCCCCCCAAAGACGCTGCATACCGTAAAAACTTCCCTAGACAAGGGGGTTTTTTGCGGACGGTAGTCTGCTTTTAATTCTTCAAGTGTCTTAAGATCTTATACGTTTGCTGGGGAAGAGGCCTTTAACGTTCCAGTTATTATTTCATAACCAATATAAAAGATTAGCGGGAGTGGCAACCTCTGGCAGAGGAACGTACAAAAACCTCAACTTTAACAAAATTTTAACTGGGGGTCTTCAACCAGGGGCACTCTGGGGGGAGAAGAGGGAAAGAAATTTTTTCCCTCAGTGTAAGTGCCAAAGGACTTCTCTTTTTCCAGCTGGGGAAAAGTCGTAGTCACCAAGGGAAGGGCAACCGACCCAAAAAAAAAAAAAAAAAAAGAAAGGGGATCACTCCACCCCGGGGGGCGAGATAAAAAGGGAAAAAGGTTTACATACTATTTTTAAAAAAACTATACCTAATAGGTGAAATAGTAAATCAAACACAGCTACTAAATGAGGGTGGCCAGTTCGAGCTCATAGAGGTAAGGCATATCTACGATTCAGTCTCCCAATTTGAAGCGGGTCTCTTTCTTTGCCTTTCGGGGTCATGGGTTGGCTGCATGTCCTCGTTTCCCCCGCCCAGAGCTATCCCGCCAGGGGTTGAAATCTGGGGGGAAAATGGGGGCCCCGCGTGGTCTCCGTGAGGATGGCTTGGGTCCCGGGATTTTCTGTCTGTCGAGGGAACTTTTGCATCCCCTGGTGACTGAAGGTGGAAAAGTTCCCATTTTTATAAAATTTTTTTAAAATTTCCGGGTACAGCAAGGCAAATTCACCTGCTGTGGGGAAAAATGCGAACAAAATGGGGAAGGCTTTCGCTTTTTGACCACAGCAAAAAATCCCCGAAAATTAAGACCCTTTTTGGCTTTTAAGGTGAGGCCTCTCTTTCCTTTGGGAAGGGCCCCCAGGATTGCTGTTTTTGTCAGTAAAGTCCAAATTTCACGATAACCGACGGGCCTTTCTTTCAATGAAACGGTTCTCTGCATTTTTCTCTGTACTAGGGCTGGACCAAGACGATGACTCTTTTACTTTTCACGGGGCCCCTAACCCGTGCCTCCCTAAGTCTCGCTCACATCGCCACTAAATCCTGGCAGGGATTGACTCTGGGATGCCGACTCCGTAAGTTGTTCCTTTAGAACGGTTCTTTAAGTCTTCTAGTTTGCTGGGTAGTCTTTCGTTCTCTTTGGGAATTCAGGACTGAGCGCGGTTCGTCAGCTTCATTTTTATTTCCTCATCTGGCCTCGTGGTCATCCAGCGGCCTGCCTGCTTCGTAGTCTGTTTTTTACCGGGTGAAAATTGTTCCCCGTACCCAAGGGGAAGCTGAAGTCTGCACGTAAGCTGCTGATATGCAATTTCCCCCTTTCCCCCGCGGCCCAAATTTGGGGCCGAGAGGGCTTGTGTCACCTGGGGCCCCCTTTAAAACCTGGGCGGGGTTTGGGGGTCTAAAGGGGGTGTCGCCCCCGAAGTTGGGGCCGGGTCTTGATGAGGGTGTTTGGGGAACCCAATCTCGCTGGAGTGCATTTTCCAGAGTACGTACCAAAAACCTCCTGGGGAGGAAATTTGAGACTTTTTCTGCTTTTCCCGGTTTTTTTAGTGGGTTTAAAAAGGTCCCATTTTTCAAGGTACTTTTCCACACTATAGGAAATCTGGGTTTTGGGGGGGAAAATGTGGGTGCTGTGAATAGCCCCGGATATATTGCCTTGCCAATAACTTTTCTTTTAGTTGGAGGGGAACCCCTAACAAAAGGTAATGGTTGAGGCGTTGTACAGTTGGGGGCAAGCATAGCCTAGGGAAATCTCCTAGCAAAACCCCCTCTTGCCAAATCTTAGAAAGGGGAGCCCCGGGGGGGTTTTGGGAAAGGGGCAAGGATACTCAGGGGTGAACGCTTCACAGCCGGTATAGCTCCTAACGTCTTGCCCTGTTGGGCCTTTCTTTCGGGGGGTTGGGGGGCGGTTCGCCCTGCCTTTGATCCCCCGGGGGGAAAAGCCCATAGTGCTTTAAAAGGGGGTCTATGGGAATCAAAGGTGGGGTCGTACTTGCCCGCGTAAGAACGGGTCCCCGGGCTGTGATACGGTCCCTCCTTTGACCCTAGCTAGCAGGGTGAATGTAGGTATTGTAGTATTGTGAACCCCCGTGGCAGCGAGTATGGCTCAGTAGGCTGGTAGGAAGGGGTCCCGCCCACGCCAGAATTTAAGATGGCGCCCTGGCTGTGGAGGAGCAATCTCGTAACCAGAAGGAGCCTTCGTGCAGGTTTGATCCAATCCCACTCCTGTGCGTTGAAAAAACCCTTTTTATAGGGCCCATACTCTCAAGCAGTGCCCGTGAGAGGCCCAGGGTAGGGATTATGGGGACCAAAATGGTACTCAGGGCCCCCAAGGACGCCTTATCCCCCGTGGATTTGTGGGCCCGTGGCCGCGGCGGGACTGCTGCAGGGGGTGGGCACGGGCGCAGCCGGGTGTGCAAACGCGTCCCCTGCGGCGCCCAGCGAGGCCCCGGAATTCTCCTCTTCCGGTCCCCCGGTCTGGTACGGCGCGAAAAGGCGCCCCGCACCGTTTTTTCCGGCTCGCGGATCTCCCGCGGTCCTCTATTTCGGTCGGGGGTCTCAGGTGGGTACCTCCTCCGCCTCCAAAACCGTGGTGCCCGGCTGTGCGTCCCCCCCTCCACTTCTCCCTAGCGCCGGCGGCCCCTTCGCGCTCCTGCGCTGTTGCGGCAGCTTTTCCCGGTGGGGTGTTTTTGTGGGCACGATCTCGGGGGGGTTTTTTGGTATTTTTGCCCGGGAATCTTCCCGTTATCGCCCGGCCCCCCGGGGTCAGTTAGGTGCGACTTCCCGCTGGGGGCCCGGGAAACCGGGGTCATGACATGGTCTTTATGACTGACGTGTTCCTGCTTACTTTCTCTGGTGGCCAGTGCTATAACTATGTTCCATTTCGCTTCTCTGTGTGGTGATTGTTCCTAATATCTCACCCATTGTCATTAATGAATTCCTGTTCTATCTCAGAGCGCATGTGTGCTGACTCCTTTTAATCTACAGGGCCAGTGCCCGCTGCTCTGTAGTTTCCCCACCAGTGCACCCAATTCCTGTTGAGCAATAGTTTCCATAAATAAAGAGAATAGTGCACATATACATACACTGACATATACCTACATGACAAGAAAAAGGGTAACAATGATTTGAACTTTTGGATTTCAGGCTAGGCTTCAATGTGACTTGCAACTATTTAACATATGCTTAGTTATGCAGATTCTTGTCATGTAATTGCATTGTTACTGTTTTGCTCCTACAAATCTGAAGTTCAAGTTTTATTATTTTGTTAGTATTTGGTAAATCCACCTTTGACTTTTAACACTGCTTGAATCCTTCTGAGCATGCTCTCGATCAGATTCAAGCATGTCTCGAGTGGAATATGATCCCAGGTCTCTTCTACACGTTGCCAATGTTGATGCATATTGGTCGACTCACTTGGGTATGAATTCAGCTTTTTCTTCAACTCTACCCACAAGTGTTCGATTGTGTTGAGGTTTGGGGAGGTCAAACCAGCAACTCTACTAGATTGTCATTGAACCATTTCTCCACTGACGTACGCTTCGGGCTGTTGTCCTGTTGGAACACTAGGTCATCCTTTTAATACTCATAGTACTCGAGTGTACGAAATAATTCATCTTGTAGGATACTGAGATATAGCTCAGCAGCGAGATCACCATCGATTCTGTGAAACAAATCCATATCATCAGGCTTCCTCCACCAAACTTGACAGTTCCTTCAGTTTCTCGATCCATTAGCCTTCTTTTCCCCTGATTCTTCCAGACCCATTTGCACCCATCAGAGCCCCGTCTATTGACTTTCATCTCATCAATTCAAATTACCCATTTCCAATCTTCTACTGTTCACTTTTCATACTTTTCGGTAAACTCGAGCCAACGAATTATGATAATATTGAAGTCGAGGCTTCTTCACCTTTTTTGGGCCACCATTCCAGACTTGTGTAATGCGCGTCACATGGTGCTTGCATGAATGTTTGTGATCTCACTATTACAAAGCATACGAGCCTCCGCCACTGTCGTGTCACGTTAGAACTGATAGACCTTGTGATAAGCCGACTTGTATTTTGCTTGGATGTCTACCTCTTGGCTTTGGAATGAATGGATGGACTTCATTTTGTATCCTTCCAGCTGTCATGTCACTCCCATAATGCAGTTTGGCAATTTTCTTGTCCGAAAGACCACTATCAATTAGCTGGATGATGCGGTTTCGTTTTTCTCTGGAAATCTTCTTCACGGCTTCTCCTTGATTTAAACAAGTCACCATTTGCTTGGGAATCAACCTAATAGCACACTGAACTATTAGGGAATGTGAGAACATGTTGTAATTTGTAGCATGCAAGAAGAAAAAGATTGCTCCCCCACTGGGAGCAAAACAGTAACAATGCAGTCACATGACAAGAATCTGCATATGCTAAATAGTTACAGGTCAAATTTATGTATGAGATAGCCAAGATGATTGTTTATAAAATTATGGTAATCTCATGTTCATAGCTGTAGCGGATGGTAAGATATGGAGCCTGAAATTCAAAAGTTCAAAACATGGTCATCCTTTTGCTTGGAGGTGTATATATATAGACCAGGAATCTCGGTGACACATATCTTCCACCTATTATACGCATAAAAATTGGTGTTTAAACACCAAAAATCATACATGTTGCCCTTAGGCCGGCATGTCCGAAAATTGGCGTAGCGGCGGCAGATTTTAGGCACATTTAATCAGTGTAAAGTGCTGTAATCCAATAGCTGAAAAAGAATCCAGCACACCCGTAGGTGGAAGGACAATTAAAATCCAAAATTTAATTCCATAAAGTTCAAAAATTTAAGCAAAGGAAAAATGAATAGACATGCCCAACTTCATAGCTGGCTAAACCAACACGTTTTGGACAAAATAGTCCTCATTTATGGCATGATCAAACAAGAAAGAGTAAAATCTTAAAAGCCCTAGCAAAATAATGAGGTCAGGATCTCAAACAGGAGAGGGAGGGGGCATCCCCAAATGAACAAACCAAACTTTATCAAACATGAACAACAAAGTTCACATATACCAATACACCAATATAGATCCAAAAACTTAGTATAACTTGTCAAAAAAATTATAAGTAAAAATAAACATTAATTATAAACTAGACTATATGACAATATGCAACAAAAAAAATGTCACATGTACCAATACACCGATATATATCCAAAAACAGGGATTTAGCTGTAGGGGGTTTAGAGGTAGCAGCTGCTACCTGGCCCAGCAGCCTAAGGGAGCCCAAAAGCACTTCTGCCATATAAGAAGACACCATTATTGTAAAGACACATGGTAACTGGGGGGCCCTATTTCATTTTTTGCATCAGGACCCAGGAGCCTTAAGTTATGCCTCTGTCCAAAAACTTGGTATAACTTGTCAAAAAATGGTAAATGAAAATAAACATTGATTATAAACTGAATTATATGAAAATGTGCAAAAGGAAAAAAAAACATATGCCAAACAAAAAAATTTCACATGTACCAATACACCAATATCTATCCAAAAACTTGGTGTAACTTGTCAAAAAATGATTAATGAAGATAAACATTGATTATTGACTGAAATATATGACAGTGAGCAAAAAAAACAACAAAAAATACCTCTCCAAAATAATACATGAGATCAGATCTTAAACTAAGGCCAGATGGATACCTGGTGTTCAATTTGAAGATCCAAAAAGCCTCTCTTTTAAATAAATTCCGTTTTCGAACACCCCCTCGTTGAGAATTATAGACATGCTCAATAACACTGAATGTATCTATGCATGAAGCATGTTTCTGGACAAAAAAAGTGCCTAGAGGCACTAGACATACTAGGCTTGCCACTTTTACGAATGGCCAATAGAGGGGTTTTGCCATGCTCTCATTCCATACCTCCCGTATCCCGCTCTTCAGCTCTTTGTGCTCAGAAGGAGGTGTGTGTGATTTGTTTGAATTGCAGATCATGTGACCTAGCAGGATGACATCACCAGGCCTTTCCTCTCTGTAGTCAAAGAAAAGTCTGTTTATGTAAAGCATTATGAGTAGCTGAGAGGTAATGCTTTTGCTTCACAGCACAAGGGTCCTAGGATCAGATCCCTGCAGGAACCAAACCTGTGTTTTTTTTTCTCTTTATCAATGCACAAACCTCATTGAGATTTCTTTTTTTATTTATTTGAACTGTTTGACTAATTACTAAGGAGGACAGAGAATGGGAGTAGAATAACAGCACCTTGGGTTTGAACACAGTAGCTGCCTGAGAGGAGAAGTGATGTCTGACCAGGATTGAGAATCTCTCAGCCCTGGTCGTATGCCCTGGAGATGAGCTGTAAACAATGGATCACTAAAGGAGCAGCTAAAACAAAAACGGTCCAGAATTTTTAATAATAATAAATGGTGAAAATGTTTGTTATTTCATTTGCAAGCTTCCCATGTCAATTTTACTTTGTCGCAAAACCCCTTTAAATGTTCCATAATGCAGACTTTAAGTTTTTGACTGGTACAGCCCACATATTTTAAATTGCAGGCTGTGCATGTTATCACATAAACAACATAAGGGGTTTTACAGTTGATATAATTTTTTTTATCATAAATGTATGTACTCCCCTACTATCTGAAAAATTGGTAACTGTGATAGCATATTTACAAGTGCTGCAACAACTATCCCCACACTTGAAAAACCCTAAATGTGAAAAACATAGTTTTGTTGAATCACAACTAGAAAACACCACCATTTTGGGCCTTGTTCACAGCTCAATGGATAGACTAAACTGAGCCCAGAAGCAGGCATCTCTAGCCTTATATGCTCCTGGGAAAAAAAAGCTGACAGGTGCAGCTGATTGCTGAATAACAACTTAAAGATCCCACAGCTAAGGGAACACTTAAATGATACAGACTGCACATTAGTTTGGTTCCTGTTCACACCAGCATGCAGAAAAACCACAGTATAATGCATAGAGAGACTGCAGAAATGCAAAAATACACTTTTAACAACCACTCACACATCCTCAGGGCATGAAGGGGGTGGCTTACAGTATTACAAATCGCATATAGATAAAGCAACACATAAGGGTGCAGACGTGTGGTGCACCATGCTGGCTTACAGCCTCTTAGTGACGCCCATACTGACAGGTTAGGTGGGCTGCCCAGCACTTCTGGGTATCCAACACAAAACATAGTCACCTTTAGCTCCTCAGCACTGTTGGGCAGATAAAAAATGTCATAATGGAAAAATGTTAAATATGAGGTATTAGTTGGTACCGGGGCACCAAATACACAAGCTCGCAGTCAGCGTCAACGGTCCTCATGTCTTGTGAGCCCCTCTACTAATAATTTACAAAAAAACACACAAAAAAATAGGACATTACTTACTTAGAAAACACCACCATTTTGGGCCTTGTTCACAGCTCAATGGCTGGACTAAACTGGGCCCAGTAGCAGGCATCTCTAGCCTTATATACTCCTGGAAAAAAAAAGCTGACATGTGCAGCTGATTGCTGAATAACAACTCAAAGATCCCACAGCTAAGGGAACACTTAAATGATACAGACTGCACATTAGCTTGGTACCTGTTCACACTAGCATGCAGAAAAACCACAGTATAATGCATGGAGAGACTGCAGAAATGCAAAAATACCCATTAAACAACCACTCGCACATCCTCAGGGCATGAGGGGGGTGGCTGCCGGTATTACAATTGCATATAGATAAAGCAATATATAAGCGTGCAGACGTGTGGTGCACCATGCTGGCTTACAGCCTCATAGTGACGCACATACTAACAGGTTAGGTGGGCTGCCCAGCACTTTTGGGTATCCAAAACAAAACATAGTCACTAGTGTTGAGCGATTATTATCGACAAAGTTGAAATCGGCACAGTTTCTATGGTGATCGGATTTTTTAGATCATGCGATAATTTAGGTTAAATTTTGCATCATCTATTAGATCGCGCCTTTTTCGGCGCTTCCCGTAATTTTGGCCGGCCCGCAAATCAGATTACAGATAGAGCAGGGTGAGATGTTTTGTGCAACGTCATGACTGGGATGTGTATGGTTGCGATTGGCTGAAAAATCCATGACCTCGTTTTACATAGAACAGCGTTTCCTGTTCAGCCTCAGTGTCTTCTAGCGTTTTCAGAGCAGAAGGACGTGCGCTCTGCTTGTGTCCCAAACAGCTCGCGAAATTTATTATATTTCTTCACAGAGAAACCTCTACTATTAAACTGTGATCCTTACAATTTAGTGAGATTAGAGATTGGAAGATTTTTATAGTTAGGTAGAGAATTTTAAAGGAGCATCTACTGTGTAAAGTCAGGGGGGGGAGCGGGGGGGGGGGGGCCCCGGGGGAAACAAGACAAGTCTTAAAAAATTTGGATAAAGTTCACAAGGACTTAGTTGCATTGAAATCCCAATTGCTTTTTTTTTAACAGTTTTTATTGAAAATATTTCCTGGATATTGGGACCCGAATTTATAGGATACAATCTTTTCTGTAATGCAGGTCTCTTTGTTAGGTGCAAAACTCCACTTTTATTTCGAAACCCTTTCGTGGGTGTTCATTTAAATTTTTTCCCCTTTCCCACCTTTGTTGAAATCCCCTTGTAAAAATTTAGAACCCCAGCAATTGCACAGGTTGTAGGTGCCAAAAAATCCCTTTTGTTTTTCCGAAAAATTTAGTAGTGTTTTTTTGACTTTGGTCCCACTCAGCTTTGTTCTTGAGGCACCTTGCATTAAAAATGTAAATTACTGCAATTTTTTAGTCACCACAGGTGAATTGATAGGTGCCAAAAAAATACTTTTTATTATCAAATAATTACAGATAGTGTTTTTTGCCCCTTTTCCCCCAGTCCAGATTTGTTGATAGAGCCACCTTGCAGTTAAATTTGAACCCCAGAAATTGTGTTTTCCCAAGGTAAATTTGTAGGTGCCAAAAAATTCTTTTTTTTCGAATCATTTCCCCGATAGTGTTTTTGATTTTGGGTGCACTAGCTTTGTTTTTTTAGGCCCTTGCCCTTAATGTGAATACTGCAATTTTTTGTCACCACGGTGAATTGTTTGGTGCAAAAAATACCTTTTATTATCCAAAATTAACATTACAATAGTGTTTTTTGATTTTCCCCAGTCCAATTTTTTGATGAGCCCCCTTTGCAGTTAAAATTTGAATCCACAATTGTGTAGTTCCCACAGGTGAATTGATAGGTGAAAAAAAAAACCCAA
>JAODAL010020398.1:0-69559 GCA_025379985.1 Phyllomedusa bahiana | reverse complement strand
GGCCCCAAATTGCATCGTCCAGGTGCGTGAACCCCCAAACGACCTGGACGTATGCATACGGCCAAGGTCGTTAAGGGGTTAAAGAAAAAGTGAGTTGTATTTAAAGATAAACTTTATGAATAGTGTTATGTTCACCTGCATAGCAGCACTCTGTAGTTTATAACTTTATGGTCTTCATCCTTAAGTTTATAACTAAAAAATGCTGAATATAATAGAAAAGGTGCTGCTGGTATCCACTATTGGAATGTGTGTATATATACCACAACCATGCCAGTGGCACCCGGGTTCACATTGTGTTTTTCAGAAATGTTTTTTTGTGCAGAACTATACGTTGCATTTGGCATATATTGCTTTTAACTCGCATAGGGAGAAGTGGATGCCTCCATTTTGGTTCTTTGCACCCAGCCCACAGGTTGCTAGATCAGTGCAGTATGCTTATAAAGCTGGTGTTTTTTTCTCTCTGGATAATGGAGGTCTGTTGACCCAAATGAGAAGTCTGAATGGACTCAAATGAGAGGTAAAAATAGAGTAGGACCACCCGATTTGAGATCCCGTTGATAGTCGGGGTGGCTTAAACAGTTTTGATCAAAACATGTGAACTAAGAATCTCAAAGTTTTTTTTCAAGTACAACGTTTCTGGCTCAGGTATACCACTTTGAAAAGGATATAACTGTTCCAGCTGTAATGCACCCAGAAATTCCGTATCGAAACTACAAATAAGTAGCTTCGCTACAGTACTAGTCCGCCCCACCTCCCGTGTGCGTGCGGGTAAATTTAAAAATGTATGAACGGGGCTACGCCTGATACCAGGCTGAAAAGACGCCAGATATCTCGCGCAGCCCCGTTCATATATGTCACCCAGAATTCACATATTTTAGCAAGTTTCTCAAACAAAGAATATTGGAAAATAGTACAATAATAGCGCCATTCCTTTAAAGCACAGTTGCACAACATGTGGTCGCCATTGCGCCTCTGTGCAGCTCCCAGCTATATGGGCACAAACATTCTTTCCAATGCTCCAGTACACTGAATAAAATCCGAAATCTTTATTTCTTTGTATTTACATGTACAGGGACATATATAGAGTGATGTTAACATACTTGGTCTCTGTCCTCATATTTCAAAAAGGAATATTCATCTTTTGACAACTTCATTCAATTGATGGCACTGTTATGTGGACACTGTATGACTGGCACTGTTATGGTGGACACCGTATGGTGGGTGCTGTTATGCTGGGCACTGTGTGATTGGCAACGTGGTGGGCACTGTATGGCAGGCATGAGTTATTATAAGCACCCTAAATGAGTAATCCAGTAAAAACTGTTTTTGTATTATCTCTGGATTTCTTCCTTAAAGGAGTATTTATTTCCGACACAATCAATGGCATAGCCACAAGATATAGCATAAAAACGTCTGATAAGTTTAAGACTCCGAACAGAAGGAGATAAGTTGGAGAAGATTTTGTGAGTTGTTCTCTCTAGTTATAGTTGTGAAACAGCCATTTCTGTAACCCCATAAAACTACAATGAAAATAGTCGCCTGATATCCTCTTTTTGGGGTACTGAGCAGAGAAACTCTCATTCTGATCAATGGCAGTTCCTAAAGTGAATCCAAGACCTCTCGGCCATGTTGGGCATTTACCAATGAAATGCCATAAATGTTTCAGACAGTGAATACCCCATTTCTTTTTCCTCCACTGCAATATGCAATAATAAGGATTAAGTATGTAAAACACTTAAAAATCTTAAAAATGGCCTTTTATGGGGGTGTGGTAGAGAGTGGTTGTGTCTTGCAGAGCTTTGCTGTAGACTTTCCTAATCCAGAGGAATCTGCCTTTAAAATTGGCTGTGAGCTACTAATAGAGAGGCCATCATTACTTTGAAAGACATCTGGTAGGGTTTGTGGAGATCCTGCTTGCCTCTGACCTTGTGGCCTTTGCGAGGTGTAGAAGCCTTGGCGTGGATTTCTTAGACTGAGTGTCACTGTGGCTCTTGAGTTGAACTAGAGAATGATTATACATTGCTGCTGTCGATCTTTGGTGAACATCTGTCTCTGATAGGCGTGGAAGGGTCGGAAGGCTGCATGTTTGACCCAGAGGACTTGGTCCAACTGTGTCCAAGGTGTGTCCAGAGCTCTGAGTGGGACATGGACAAATAGGCTGCGGGGCTAATAGGCCTGTGGTGGTTTTTAAGAGGAAGACACTTCTGATCAGAGAGCACTTGGACTGAGCCTATTGCAATGGTCTTTCAGACAGTTCCTGAGGGAACCTACTGCACTGATTCTTTTGCATCGATAAAGTGTGAATGTCTCTCTACTTGCAAAAACATCCAATTTACAGGTGTCACGGGGGTCGCAGGCGCCGCTGCCCCCCCGCGATCGCCCCCTGGCCCGCAGGGGGTCCGGCGCGGGTGCCGCGGCTGCCCGCGACCACCCCTCTGCGGTCCTGTCCCCTGCGCCGGGTCACTTACCCGTCCGCGCTCCAGTGAACGCTGCCCCCGCCTGTCCCAGCCGCCGCGCGCGTGCCCACTGCTTAAGGCGCGCGCGCGACAGCTTCTCTAGATTTAAAGGGCCAGCGTCCCGATAATTGGTCAATTGTCGGGCGCTGGTTCTATTTACGGAATAAGACCCCCAGCACTTCCTGCCAGTCAGTTCGTGTGTTTCCGTCTGAATAGAGAGTATTGGAGTTCAGTCTTGATTACACGTGTACCAGTCAGCTTGCTTACGTGTCCTGACCTTGCCTGTTTGCCGCCTGCCCTGACCGTCTGCCCGTCTCTGACCACTAACCTCCGCCACCGGCCCTGACCTCCTGCCTGTCCCCTACTTCGCCTCTGGACTACGTCTTTGTACCACGCTGTACCCCGGCCACCACCGCAAGCAATTCATGTCAGGGGCCTCAGCAAGTCCATCCCGCTTTGCGGCGGGCTCTGGTGAAAACCAGGGGCTACTTAGACTCCGCTCCCTGGCGTGGCTTAACTACCATCACTTGCGGTGGTCCAGCGAATTCACATCTGCGTTACAACAGGTCACTCTATGGCCTCGTTCACACGGCTTATTTTCCGTGGATTGGCGCCGTACTGCGCGCCGGATTTGCGCTGCAGTACGGCGCCAATCCGTCGGAGTAATTACGGTAATCCACTGCTCTCATAGAGAACAATGGATTCCGTCGCTCCTCCCCCGCTCGGCGAATCCGCGCGGGGGGAGAAAGTGACATGCACATTATTTACGGCGCGGACGTGCCGTAAACAATGCATTGTCTATGGGGCTGGGGAGCGGCGCCCCCGCCGCGCTCCGGCCCCGCCCCTGTCCCGCCCCTTATTCATGGCGGATTTGTGAGCGCAATCCGGCTCACAAATCCGTCGGGAATAAGCCGTGTGAACACGGCCTATAAGTAAGGTCAGTTGGGACCTGAAAAAAATCTCTTTGGAGTCCAATGAAGCACCTCAACTATCACTGATAGCTTAAAAACACATTTTTTTCTCGGGAGGCCTGTCATATTATCTAACCTGTTCAGATTTCACTGACTCTTGTAAATCAGTTCTCTATAGGAGCACTTAGGTACATCATAATGAGAAGAGAGATCCAATGCAGGAAGACTCTCATTTCTGTAGCATATATCACTTCATACCCCCTCATCAAACTATGCTACAAAAGGAGGGAGGACTTGATGTGCCAGGTGGCAGAAATGTAATCTTACACTCATACATTTAGGGGAACATGTATGAAAACTGCCTAGATTTAAGACTTTTTTGCCCATAGCAACCAATCAGAGCTCCCCTTTCATTTCATATAGTGCTCTGAAAAAATGAAAGATAAGCTATTGGTTGCTATGGGCAACAAAGACAGTCTTAGACCTAGACCTCTTTTTCATACATGTCCCCCTTAGTGGCTGAGACCTTAAAGGGGTTGTCCATTTTATAATGTCTTTACATATTATGAATATGATTGGAAATCATACACTTTTCTAATATATATGTATTAAAAATTCTGCTTCTGTAACTTTTTTATACCAACATGACATCACGTAGAGAGACAGCAGTTGTGCAAGTAATTACACAGCGGGAAGAAGTTTCTGGAATAACCCTATCAATAAATATTATTCCACAGTTATTCCTATTTAGTTACCCCAAGGGTCATGTGACCTTTTTACTAACTGAATACCAGGAGATCACATGACTAGCACCATGTTAAAGAGAACCGGTCACATAGATTATGCCCCCCCCCTTGCTGAGGACAGAACAAGGTAGTGACAGACATGCTGGTTCCAGCGCTGTGTCCCTTTTTCTGTAAGATGCTGTAGTTTTTGTGTATTTAATGCTCAAACCTGCAGTTTTCAGCCAGAAAAGAGTCATTCGAAGAGTCATTCAGAGTCCGTTTTTTTAAACCCCGCCCATCTGAGGCTAGCCCTGCCCACCTCAACTGACTAACCTATTACTTTGAATAGGTAGAAACATGAGAATAACTGTTAGTGGGCGGGGCTAGCATTTGGTGGGCGGGGGCTAACACCTACTCATGAATAAGATTTGAGGGGTAAATGCTCTAAAACTCCAGCATCTTACAGAATAAGGGACACAGCACTGGAAACAGCATGTCTGTCACTAGCTTGTGCTGCCCTCCGCAAGGGGGGCATAACCTATGTGACAGGTTCCCTTTAAGTCCATACAGTTACTCCATGGGAGCCACTACTTTGGACAGGAATGTGGGCTATACAATTTTTAAATATCTAGATGGAGGCCTCCTTCACTGGTATAAATAAGTTAGAAAACTGTATTATTTCTTATTAAACAAGTAATAAATAAAAACAATGTACAGTGGACAACCCCTTTAAGCTTTTTGAGCCCTAACAGTTCAATCATGGTGGAACCTACCAAATTAAAATATTGACATCATCTGGATACGCCAAGAATGAAGAAAAGCCAAAGAGATATGTAAAAGGATCTCAAAGAGCGGATGGCCTCCTCATCAACAGGGAAACCCCCAAAATACCTTAATTAAGTGATAGAAACCTTTATGCAGACCACTTTTAGATGAGAGAACCAGAGCATGCTTAGATTCTACTATGGTTGAACATGATTATTTCACATTCAGTTTGAAAAAATGTTAATACAATCTTTGACATTATAGTGAAGATAAAGTTCATAGGTCCAAGAGTAGAAACCTTGGAAAACTCTTAGGGCAACATGTATGAATCTCGCCACGTCGGAGCGCATGTTTCCGCCAGTTTTCCGGCGAAATTTGCGCCTCATGTATGTCGGTGCCGAGGTGCGCTCATACATGCGGTGTAAAGTCCGCCGCGCCTCGCCAGTGTGTGAGGCGCAGTGCGGGACTTAGGCGCAGTGCGGGACTGCGCCTAAGATTCGCCGCCCGACGTAGTGCGCTCATACATGCCGTGTAAAGTCCGCCGCGCCTCGCCAGTGTATGGGGCGCAGAAGGGACTGCGCCTAACATGTATTCCGATTCGAGACAGGCTGGAAAACAGCGAGAAATCATTAAACATGTCCGTGCGGCATGGAGTATCAATCAAAAAATCGCCTTTATTAGGTGTAAAACATTCTCTGAAAAAGAGCTCAAACCTACTAAAAAAATACATAAATAAAATCACTTTCCAAAAATCAAGAACGGCACTACATCGGGAATTTGGATATTGAAAATTGCCAGGAAATACAGTAATTCAAATTCTGTAAGCTATTCTCATTGGTCGGCAGAAACCAGCCAATCAGAATAGGAGCGACAATCAAATTCAAAGGTGGGACAGTTCAAAATACAGTAAAAATGCAGAAAAGAGCTGATTGGTTGAGCTAGCGGGGGCTTGGCTATTCCGGCCAATCAGAGCGTGAGCTACTTGTCCCATTGTAGTCAATAGAGAGATCGGGGCAATGAAATCTCGGCTCTCAGCGCCATGCGGCATGGAGTATGATTAAAAAAATCATTTTAATTAGGTGTAAAATATTATCTGAAAAAGAGCTGAACCCTTCTATAACCATAAATAAATCAAATCCTTAACAATGCGTTTGTCGCCGAGACCGGCGCTACATAAGGAATTGGGATATAGATAATTGCCGGGAAATACAGTAATTCAAATTCTTTAAGCTCTTCTCATTGGTCGGCAGAAACCAACCAATCAGAATAGGAGCAACAGTGAACCATTATAAGCTATGGAGAAGTATAGACCAATCAAATGAAAAGGCGGGAAAGTTCAAAATACAGTAAAAAAGGCAGAAAAGAGCTGATTGGTTGAGCCCAGGCGGCAGATATGAATCCACCAATCATATGTAGTGCGTCTATTTTGACTGGAGAAAGAAGGGCGCCCTAAAAGTTATTACTGTCTATGGGAAATATTGGTTGGGGGGAAGAGGGGCTCGTCCTGCTTAGCCAATCAGCGGCTGAGCTACCTTCTTATAGAGTTCTATGGGGAAAAGAAATGCAGAGTGAGCTGTGTTTGTGATTGGCTAAGTTAAAAAAGGCGCGGTTATTTGGACCAATGGGAGAGCGAGCGACGCTCTTATGGGTTTTCTAATGCAATCTGTAATAAAACTGTACATGCCCGAAATAAAATTATAAAACTCCTGAAGTTGTACCGATCTCTATATAAAATGAACAATAATATGGGGGTAACGGAAAAAAAAAAATTAATTCAATAAATTCATTTTTATTTCTTTATTTGCGTTAGCCACTGATCAATAGTATGGGTGTAACGAAAATAAAAAAATAAAAATGAATTTATTGAATTAATATTAACATGATAATTAACATGAATCTGCTTTAATCACAGTAAATTACATTCCAATAGAACTTTTTAATCACATGACTATTCTATCACTACATGATTGGTTAATTGGTGGTCGCTAAGAGACAAGTTATAATTTGCATGTACGTATGAAGCATTAGCTGATTTGATAAGGATGTATAGCAGTAAAAGCAGTTTAACAAACTATCTGATGAGCTTAATAAGAATGTAATGATGAAACAGACTTTTGATGTTTTTTCCCTTAAATTACCAACTTGACAAGGTAAATACAGAGTCAGAGCATGAGAGCGCCCATGGTCCGACGTGCAGGCTGCGGCGCCTCTTGTAATAATAGATTATTAGTAATATTGTTTCACTGGAGCACTGGACATAACACAAAATACAGTACAAATAATATACTGGATATATCACAATGCATCAGTACAAATAATATACTGGATATAACACAATGCATCAGTACAAATAATATACTGGATATATCACAATGCATCAGTACAAATAATATACTGGATATAACACAATGCATCAGTACAAATAATATACATATCTGTAGAAATCAGTTACAGATACTCTAAGTCTTCTCAGATACAGAACCTTAGCTAAACATCAATACTGTATGAAATGAAATGCAACTCTGTCCCTTCTCATGAACCATCATAAACAGTGCGCATGTCTTGAGGTCATGGTCCTATTCCAGGGCTAGCAGGCAAATGTGGAACTTCACTGGATAACCCCCAGCTCGTAGTAGTGCAGGGGGTGGAGGGGAAGGTTTACTAGAATAGTGTTTGTAAAGTGAAACATCCGCTTTCAGGAAATATGATGCCAAGGAAAACTGATTCCAGATGTTTTGCTTAGTCTCAAGTATACTCTGGAAAAGAAAGCCACACTGAAAATGAAGAGAAAAAAGGGTCATAACGTTACTATTAGATGACGGGTAAATTCCTTTTGTATATATAATGTCTTTAGTCAGTGCAATCTTATATTCTTGCGTTACACAATCTCATAGAGAGGAATTTTTTCTATTCTTTAGTAGTTTGTATGATCTTGTTTGAACTATGGGCAGTCTAGGCTTGAAAATAAAGGTGTGCTGCACAGAAGGTTCGAATCCAACAAGCTTTTGCAGTCACAACAATATTCACAAGGTACATTGCTCCACATTGGCACTTTACAAAGGCTGATTAAAGTCTTTATTATACTCTAGAGCTGTATTCACACTTAAACAGTTATCAGGCTCAGAATCTCCCAGCTTGCCTTGCTGGCTTTACTTTCTCTGGTGATTTGCATTTCTATGATGATTTGCATTCTGGGGAATATCATTTTTACACCAAGCATTTCATAGTCATATGCTACACTTACCTGCCCTACTTCATTGCTGTAGCCTATTTAAGCTGTACATAGCTGCTGTTAGAGGTTATACACATGGCAGGGGCGTTGCTAGGGTCTTAAAACATTCGGGGCACGGGCCCTTTGTTAGTGGTGAGTGTAAGGAACAGCCGCTGTCCGCTATGCATAGAGTGGGCTCAGCATGTGCGCCCGCTTTATACATCCTTCATGCCATTTAGATGTTCAGGGACATCCATATGCATGAAGGGGATAATTAAACCCCGCCGCTAGCTTCCAGCAGCAGAGACTCTGCTCTTGACTCCCTTGCTGATGGTATCCGACCACATACCCCATCCTCCCAGCCCACGGCCTACAGCATTGTCCCACTCCTAACTCCTGCTGGATTCAAAATATAGGTTGCACCCTCATTTTCTTCCCAAATTTGGGGGCACAAAAGTGCCTCTTATAGTCTGAACAATACGGTATATGTGGTGATGTAGTTTAACTCCTAAATGACACAGCTGTTTTCCATTTTTTTTCTTTTTTCATCTATAACTCTTTTTTTTTCATTTATGTTGATAGAGCCGTGTAAAGGCTTATTTTGTGCAGGATGAGCAGACATTTTTACTGGTACCATTTTGGGCAATATATGTTTTTTGATCACCTTGTATTCCAAATTTTATGAGGCAAAGTGTATAAAAAAATCCTGGTAGTGTTTTTTAATTTTTTTTACAGCACTTACTGTGGGGCATAAACACGATTACAGCAATACCCAATTCATACCATTCTAATAGCCATAACTTATTTTCATTGGTACTGTACTGAGGCTCATGGGACTTTTTGATTGCTTTTTATTCAATTTCTTGTTCAGTGGGATGAACAAAAAATGTTTTTTTTTAAAACAAAAAATTTGTAGCAGTGTTCATGGAGGGGGTAAAATATCAGTTTTATAGCACTGGGTTGATACGCACACGGTGATGCCAAATATGTGTACTTTTTTTTTACAATTTTTCATTCACAAGCATTTGTAATGGGGAAAAGGTTATATGTGTGTTTTTTTTATTTGTTTTTTTTTTACACTTATTATTTGCTTGACCACTTTAATACATCAGACTTATCTCACTGCAGATGGCCCCTACCCAGCTGTTACACACAGGAACAGTATATACACAAATGTAACACACAGGTAAATACTGGACATGTGTATATACTGTTCCTGTGTGTATATTACAGTATATATATATTTATATACACACTACACCAATATATATATATATATATATACATATATATATATATATACACATACACACACGTGTACTTCACACAGGCACAGTATATACATATATAATACTTATCTGGGTGTTACATTTGAGTATATACTGTCCCTGTGTGAAGTACATGTGTGTGTATGTGTGTGTGTATATATATATATAGTGGTGTAGTGTGTATATAAATATATATACTGTAATATACACACAGGAACAGTATATACACACATGTCCAGTATTTACCTGTGTGTTACATTTGTGTATATACTGACCCTGTGTTTTTTTTAAATTATATATATTTATATACACACTACACCACTCTATATATATATATATATATATATATATATATATATATATATATATATAATACTATATATATATATATATACACTCACCGGCCACTTTTTTAGGTACACCATGCTAGTAACGGGTTGGACCCCTTTTGCCTTCAGAACTGCCTCAATTCTTCGTGGCATAGATTCCACAAGGTGTTGCAACGATGCTCAATTGGTACCAAGGGGCCCAAAGAGTGCCAAGAAAATAATTCCCCACACCATGACACCACCACCACCAGCCTGAACCCTTGCTACAAGGCAGGATGGATCCATGCTTTCATGTTGTTGACGCCAAATTCTGACCCTACCATCCGAATGTCGCAGCAGAAATCGAGACTCATCAGACCAGGCAACGTTTTTCCAATCTTCTACTGTCCAATTTCGATGAGCTTGGGCAAATTGGAGCCTCAGTTTCCTGTTCTTAGCTGAAAGGAGTGGCACCCGGTGTGGTCTTCTGCTGCTGAAGCCCATCTGCCTCAAAGTTCGCCATACTGTGCGTTCAGAGATGCTCTTCTGCCTACCTTGGTTGTAACGGGTGGCTATTTGAGTCACTGTTGCCTATCTATCAGCTCGAACCAGTCTGCCCATTCTCCTTTGACCTCTGGCATCAACAAGGCATTTCCGCCCACAGGACTGCCGCTCACTGGATGTTTTTTCTTTTTCGGACCATTCTCTGTAAACCCTAGAGATGGTTGTGCGTGAAAATCCCAGGAGATCAGCAGTTTCTGAAATACTCAGACCAGCCCTTCTGGCACCAACAACCATGCCACGTTCAAAGGCACTCAAATCACCTTTCTTCCCCATACTGATGCTCCGGTTTGAACTGCAGGAGATTGTCTTGACCATGTCTACATGCCTAAATGCACTGAGTTGCCGCCATGTGATTGGCTGATTAGAAATTAAGTGTTAACGAGCAGTTGGACAGGTGTACCTAATAAAGTGGCCGGTGGGTGTATATATATATATATACATACACACATACACACACACACACGTGTACTTCACACAGGGACAGTATATACTCAAATATAACACCCAGATAAGTATTATACATGTATATACTGTACATGTGTGTGGTGTGTGTATATATATATAGTGGTGTGTATATAAATATATATATACTGTAATATACACACGGGAACAGTATATACACATGTCCAGTATTTACCTGTGTGTTACATGTGTGTATATACTGTCCCTATGTGTATGTATATACTAATATACTGCTCCTCTGTGACACAGGTCCAGTATATTAGTATAGACATGTGAGGTGGGGGCATAGCGCTCCATCCTGCCTCAGGACATATCTTATGCAGGGTCACTGTCACTGGGGTCTTAGAAGCTCCTGGACTGTTTAGGCAGCTCTGGAAGACTTGAGGAAACCAGAAACTCGTTCTGGTTTCCATAGTGATGGGGCCAACGATCTGCTGCAGGAGGAGGCAGGGAACCTTGCTGTCGGTGCTGTAGCTCCGGGGGAGGGCTGTGCAGGGAGCACAGAAGAGAAGGAGGGGCTGCTCTCACTGCTCCCTGAGAGTGCTGAGGCTCTGGTGGTGGGCGGAGCTTTCTCACTGCAGCGAGCAGAGAGAGTTAGGAGACTATTCATCGGGGCAGAAGGCTTTACATCCAGGGCTTCTGCCCCGAATGATACTGCCTAGCGACGCCCCTGACACATGGGATGGAACAAATAACTAGAATACCACTATTTTTCCATAGTCATGTTAAACTCTTCTATACACACCTGCCATCACAATTAATGCCCCTTTTCTATCAGTTATGTAGCTTATTTGGCTGTTGTTGATAAACTTTGTTACCTTTGCTGTTCTAAATTGTTTGATGATGTGTTATTGTTGGTGTGTGCCGGGTAAAGGGACATCTGTAACCTAAATCACTGAGACAATGGGTGTGATGAAGTCTACTGTTTTGTGTGATTACATCTTGGTATGCAAATATGGGTACTAAGGGTGACATGTATGAACGGGGCTTAGCCAGTTTTCTGCCGTAAAAAACTGTAGTAGATCAGTTCTATAAATGTGTGAACCGTCCCATTAAAAACTGGCACGATAAGCCCTTGCACAACACTTTTTAAAGGGGTTTTGCCAGGATCTCATTTCATACCTTCTGCATCCAGTTCTTCAGCTCTTTGTGCTCAGAAGGAGCGTGTGTGATTTGTTTGAATTGCATATCATGTGACCCTGCAGGATGACATCATCATGTCTTCCCTCTCGCTAGTCAAAGAAAGGTCTGTTTATGTGTAGAATAATAATAATAATCTTTATTTATATAGCGCCAACATATTCCGCAGCACTTTACAATGTGAAGAGAGAAGTATGCCGACTCCTCCACCGGGCCAGTTCTCAGGTCTGGGGGTGTGGGTGAAGTGTAGGCCGCCGTAGGTGACAGTGGCAAGGAAAGTGGTATCAGATGGCTGGAGCCATGTTTCTGTGAGGGCCAGCAGGTTGAGGGAGTTGGAGAGAAAAAGGTCATGAACAGCAGTGAGTTTGTTGCAGATGGATCGGGCGTTCCATAGAGCACACTTAAAAGGGGCAGAAAAAGACGTACAGCGAATAGCAAGCAGGTTAGCAGGGTTTCTATGGAAGGAGGAGGTGGGATGAGCAGTGAAGGAGGGTGGGCCGGGGTTAGGAGAGATGTCCCCTGCAGCAAGAAGCAGGAGAATGAAAAGAGACAGCAGATGGTTCAGTGATGAATATGAGCGGCGTTTGTGCAGTAATATGTGAGCTGGAGGTTTGGGGTGGTTGAAGAGGGAAAATAGCGTGTGGGATGAGTACATAGGTGAGGGAAGGAGAGAGGAGCTTATATGGATAAAATTGTCTGAGGGCAAGACAGGGTGGTAAGATAGGAGGCAGATGGCTGCAAGGTAGATAGTAATAGCAAGCATGGTAAATAAGGAGTATGCGACGAAGTGCAGCTACTTACAAAAAGGCGAGAGTCCCAGCTCCCTTATGCTCACTTCTGGCTCATTTCTGGGATATTTCTGAGGATTGTCACTTAGAAATTGTCACTGTGAAATCTGGCGATCACACCTCGGTCCACAGACCGGAGCTCTGCAACTTATACTCAACTATGATGAGTTAAAATTGAGCATTAGGGCATTCAGGTGTCGTAAATGGGTGGAGCTACAAATAGCTCTGCACAAAGCAGACACTTCAAGGGGAATATCTGGGATTCATGGCTACACAAATAAACACAGGATAAATTATGGAAGACAGAGCTGGGCCAAAATATCTATACAAAAACATACCACTTTAAACTAGACAGGGACAATTAGACATATAATGCTGCGGTTTGGCTGGGAACAGCTGTTCACCAGAAAAGACGTACCATTTAAACTAGGCAGAGACAATTAGACATATAATGCTGTGGTTTTGCTGGGAATTGCTGTTCACCAGAAAAGACGTACCTGTGAAGAGATGAAGAGAAACGTAGTCAGATGATATTACGGACTCCAAAGTCTGCTCTATTAAGTTCTGGGATATTTCTGAGGATTGTCACTTCTAAATTGTCACTTAGAAATCTGGCACGTGAAATCTGGCCCTCAACTGTAAGTTGCTACACTGTAGCTCAGAGGTAACATTTTTGCTTCACAGCACAAGGGTCCTAGGTTCAACTCCCTGCAGGAACGAAACCTGTGGAGTTTTCTCCTCTTTATCAATGCACATACCTCATTGAGGCTTCTTTTTTATTTATTTGCACTGTTTGACTAATTACTAAGGAGTACAGAGGACAGGAGTAGAATGACAGCACCTGGTGTTTGAACACTCAGTAGCTGCCTGAGAGGTGAGGTGATGCCTGAACATGTCTGACCAGGACTGAGTAGCTCTCAGCCCTGGTTGTATCTCCTGGAGATGAGCTGTAAACAATGGATCACTAAATGAGCAGCTAAAACAAAAACGGTGCAGAATTTTAAATAATGATGAATGGTGAAAATGTTTATTATTTAATTTGCAAGTTTCCCACATCAATTTTACTTTGTGGCAAAACCCCTTTAATGCACCAAAGATTTGGGGCATTCTGGGAACATCCCACCACATTCATAGAATTAGACACATTTATAATTCTTTGATGCCAAATCTAGGCGCATAAAAGAACAGCCAGACCAGGGTAAAGGTGTTCTGCCTGAGCCAGACTTGTCGTATTGGCACTACAATACACCAGGGAACGTGGAAGAGTAATGAGTAATGCTTTTTTTTTTTTTTTTAAACTATGCACTGACCCTTTATATATATTAAAAAATTGATATCCCTGGGCAACCTGTTTCATTTGAAAGCTTCAATTAATCTCCAATTCATCTGTGATGACTATAAATGTCCCACAATCAAATCAGACATCACATTATATTTCAGACATTTAAGATTACAGAGATGCTTCTAAATAAAGACAAACAGACCTAGATTTAGCTGAAATGAATATAAAATCTAAATATCCTTCAGCCATTATAAAGAGGATTAGTTTAGAAAATAATTAAACAAAGAATAACAGAGACACATAAAAGAAAAGATGAGATTAGAATTTAATCTTGGTGGAGCTCTGAATATTACATTAATCCTGTTGAATCACTGTGCAGCAAATATGATCAGTAATGTAAATCACTGTCTTCCTTAATACCTCTATGCAATATGTGAAATGATCTTGTAGTTTCATCCAACAGATACTGGGTTTGTAAATCTGGCATGGAAAGGTAAACATACACGTATGGTATGTTTTACTGAGAAGCCCTGTATATTGCTCTGACATTAGCTCCCAGACTCCATTAAGCATCTCCTGGAAATACAGTTTTGTGAATGCCCTCAGTGAATGCTATGTGGCTCTCCTCTGTGTACATTCCCAGTGTAAATCACTCTTACATTTCCATCTGTCGACATATAATTATTATCTTTGGTGGAAACAAATTTTATGTGAAGTTCACTTAGTAATGGAATGGACAAAACATACTTACAAAAATGTGGAATCTCACAAGTTTGTAAGATAAATTCTTCTTGTGAACAAAAACACATCAACCAAGGGTGTATTTCTGACCAAATCATCCAAGACAAAAATCAATGAGATATAGGTGGCAAATTCCATCTGTAAATGCAGAATATTTGGCATACTTTTAAAACGATGTAGTGTAGAGACGTATAGAAACAAATATACAAATATGAAATTGTTCGCTGTGCATATATATATATATATATATATATATATATATTCATTCAAGTGCAGGTAATAACCATACATTAATTTATAGACATGCATTACACCTTGTTTTACCCTCATATCTATGAAATCTGACAGTAAAAAAACAACATCTGTGCTCAGCAGTAGCTGTCATACAGGCGACACAAGTTATTGAGTTCCACAAGCTGACAGCAATGTCCCTGGGATCCTGTAAGCCCCAATCTCAGTCCAGATAGGCAATGAAGAAATGTTAATTTGTCCTAGTCTCTGACGGTCTAGAGGACCACTTCATGGCCATGACACCATGCACTTAATAAGAAATCCATGTGGCTAAATGGTACATTGCCTAATTCCCCAAAATACTAGGTTGTGAGACTAAGAAGGAAGACACAAATCAAAGCAAGGACATCACTAGTAAATGTTTTCAGACCCAAGATTAATTCAGACATTAAGAAACTCAGATCTATAAATAAATTCAGACCTTAAAATCCCTGAATTGTCCAATGTAAAAAGTTGTTTAAAATGGAAATTCAACGAACACACTTTTAATTTAATTTGCACCAATGTTCTCATTTTATTGCCAGACTCACAATTCAATAAGCTTCATTTCAACGTTCATTTAAAAACAGGCAGAGAGCTTCCTCTCCCACTCTGTCTTAGTTACGTTTATGAAATGGGCTTCTAGTTTATTTTAGGTCATTAGGTAAGCCATCCCCCTTCTCTATCACAGAGCATGCCTTCTTATTTTTTTCACGGCTTATTATAATTGGAAGGAATTCACCTGCCATTTTGTTCTCTTCTTTATATTAGATCTCTTGTGAGGTGGTTGCTAGGCAACCATATCAAACAACTTTTGAGGAGGTCAGCTGACGAGATGACATACCTTTGAACTTGTTCGGGAGGATTGGATATTTTCTAGCTTCTCTATAAAGCTTGCTGGGTTAGGTAACCTTGTGTGGATTATAGTGCTTGTTTTGAAAGATTGCTCTGTCTTGAGAGTTTGTTTTATAATGTTATAACTGTTTGCATTTGGTTTTAGAGTTCTAGTTGCTTCTTGTTCAGCCTAGCTTTGCTCCGAATTTGCTGTAGTTCTTAAGAATCTTAGTTTTGTGTTTGTATAGTTTTCTACAGTCTCTGAGTTCTAAAGCCTTTTACTGTGTTGTGTTGTAGCTTATGGATATCTTTATCTTTAATTTCAGGGATAAAATGGGGCCAAAGGGGTATTGATGTCATAATCTAGGTGAAGGTTCAGGGACAGTTAGCTCTTAGGGTCAGTAATCATTTATTATTGTCCCGTGTTTAAATTGAACTTACTCATGGTATTGCCATCAACAGTGTTCTTGTCATCATTTGCCTTGCTGGTTGTCCACTGATTCATCTAATGGTTAGTCCATCTATTTTTTGAGTTGATACACACGTCTTAGGCCGTGTTCACACGGCTTATTCCCGACGGATTTGTGAGCCGTATTGAGCTCACAAATTCGTCGTGAATAAGGGGCGAGGCCGGAGCGCGGCGGGGGCGCCGCTCCCGGCCCCATAGACAATGCATTGTTTACGGCTCGTCCGTGCCGTAAATAATGTGCATGTCACTTTCTCCCCCCACGGCGGATTTGCCGAGCGGGGAGGAGCGACGGAATCCACTGTTCTCTATGAGAGCAGTGGATTACCGTAATGACAGGGACGGATTGGCGCCGTACTGAAGCGCAAATCCGGCGCGGAGTACGGCGCAAATCCGTGCCCAAATAAGTCGTGTGAACGAGGCCTTATAATTAATGCATACAGCTGCTGGTTTAGTTCATTGTAGTCTTGAGCCCACTGGCATCAGTACACTCGTCAAGCATCCCCTGCTTCAGGTGCCACCTGCCACACACTTGGTCCTGATGGCTTCCAGCATCAAGATATTCTCCAATCACTGATTTCATATTCTTTTTTTCTATAGGTAATGGGATAAGGAAAGGTGACAATCATTTGGAGCAAATTTCTCAGCAGTTCTCTAGGGTGTTTATCCTTTATTTTACTAAACATTTCTGCAGCTACTGATCAGTCTTCTGGACCTGTAAAGATAGTTCATACCTTTGAACCCTCTTTCTCAAACAGGCATAACCATCTCACTAATCTATGTCCCTTTCTCCACAGAACAGGTGGAAAGATGCGAGTAGCAGCTGTCATTGAATTACAACAGATGTTCCCTATCACTGCTAAAATGTGTATCGGGTTCTTCTCTGTCCCCAGGTGATCTGCTCCTCCTAATAATTATAAATGGAGAGGGAGAAAGTTGGGGTGCTTCCACACAGCGCAGTGTGCCTTTATTACCAGCAAGCTTTTTTTCACTTATCTAAACTGTTTGAAAAGTGTGTAATCAATTAGTGTGTTTGTAATCCACAAGACTTCAACACAGTAATTGATTACTTACTTGAAACAACTTTCTGAACAATTTAGGCAACTGAAAGAAGCTGCTGGTAATAAAGTTTAATTGGAGCGCAGTCAAAACTGCACCAAAAGTGCACCAAAACTGCGCTGTGTGAAAGCCCCTTGCTCAAATGTTCATTTACAGTGGGTGAAATAAGTATTGAACATGTCACCAATTTTCTAAGGAAATATATTTCTAAAGGTTCATTTGACATAAAATTATCACTAGTCGTTGGCAACAACCCAGCCAATCAACACAGGATAAGAAATCAAACCATAGATGTCCATAAATTCTGTTATGTGTAATAATGAGAAATGACACAGGGAAAAAGTATTAAACAAATGAAAAAAGAAAGGTACAAAAAGTATGATGATGTACAAGTCAGCACCTTTTGGCCATAAAGATTTAAGCAGATTGTTATATTTTATAATACTTTCCAGCAGGGGCGTAACTTTGGTTCAAAAAGTGGAGGGGACCAATTTTCCCTCTCGCCTTTTCACTTTCACTATCCCTCCCTTCCCTTCTCTCCCCTCCTCTCCCTGCAGTGAAGTGGCCCCTTCTAACCCAGCTAGGAGGTCTGAGGGAGCGCTGTGAGCTCCCCCAGCAGGTCCGGGCAGAGCCTGTGCACCAAACACTTTTGGTGCAATCCGTAAGGTTTTGAGTGGCTCTCTAATTACTGAAGTTTAGAACCGGACTGGGACTAAAAAGCCCTGGCAATGAAACCGAACCAGCCCACCTATAATATTTCCCCCTGTACATGGAAATAAAATATGTTGTGCAATACAGCAAATTTCGCTTAACCCCATTCCCCCATCACTACTCCATTAAATGTGTTATACACACACCAGAATGAGGAAAATAAAAAAAAACAATCTTACTGTACCAACAGATATCACTTATGTCACATACTGTGCCCCAAAATGTATTTTATTGCATTCCATACACCAAAAATGAATTATGTTACACATGGTAGCCACAGAAATTACATTACTAACTGCACCTTAGAAATGAATTGCACATCGTACTCAAGAAATAATATAATTTCCTGTGCCTCAAAAAATGTATTATACAATGAAACCTAGAAATGAATTACATTACACACTGTACTTCAGAGATTATATTACAACATACACCAGAGATTACATAACACACTGTACCCCTCAGATTACATTCCACTCCATGCCCCAGAGATTACATTACTCTCTATACCTCAGAGATTACTACATTACACACCTTACCCCAAAGATTACATTACACTGTACCCAAGAGATTACATTACACTGTACCCTAGAGATTAGTTTACACACCATACCCCAGATATTACTGCATTACTCACTGTAACCCAGAGATTAATAAATTACAAACTGTACAACAGATAATATAAAACAACATACCCCAGAGATTACATTACTCACTGTAACCCAGAGATTACTGCATTACCCACTGTATCCCAGATATAACTGCATTATTCACCGTACCCCAGAGATTACATTACACACTGTACAACAGAGATTATATTACTCCGTACCCCAGAGATTATTGCATTACACACTGTACCCCAAAGACTACATTAGACATGGTAACCCGGAAATTGTGTGTGTATATACATATATAGAACACAGACACTACATACTTAGGGTGTTTTCACATGACGGTTTATTGGCACTGACAGTGTTGTTTGATTGTTGGAAATTTGGTGCTTACAAATGCAGAATTCCGATGAGCAAACGACCCAGACTGCCTGAGGAAGATTTCTGCCTACTATACTTTTTTTTTGTTTATGAGGAAAATGCCTCGAAGAATTCTGTGTAGGCGCTGACATTTCACGCTGAAAATACTCAAGTAAAATCAGTGTCATCTAAACAACAATAATTTTATATAGCGTATAATGTAAATCTGTTTCCTGGCGGATTGGACGCTGGTTCTGAGGCTGATCCAGCACTGAATCCATCCCAGAATCAGCTTTCATATCATTTGCATGAATGTACCCTTAAGGTATGTTTACACGGCAGATAGTGGGGCGTACTGTGTGCTCTGCTATATGTCAGGTGTTTTGGAAGTACGTGCTGGCCAGTGCACATTTCTAAATTGCTGTGGGGCCACCCTCATACAATTTCATTTTCCACGGCACGTAAGTGAAGGGAAGAAGTGACATGGCTAGACACATGGCTGTACAGTATATAAACATCTCACATATACAGTACAAACACCACAAGCACACACAACTCCTAGTGCCCTTGTCCCCTCCTTACCTGTCTCCTGTAGTCTGGTGTAGTTGGCATTTGGCAGAAGCTTCCCTTCTTCTCTGATGAGGGCTGAGCATAGGGGAAGTGATATACAATGGAAGGGAAAGATGCAGCCCCAGATCCAGAATGTGCTGGACTGTGAGCAGCGTTCTGATTGGTGAAGCAGCCCCTGCTGACTCCTGCTCTACCAATCAGCGCTGCTCTCACTCTGCACTGACACTTGAGACTGCCACCTACTCTGTTCCCCCAAGATGCACAGAAATATAGGAGGCAAAGGGTTAACTTCTTTCTCCTCTGTGCTCTGCTCTCCCCACTTACCATATTCTCATGCTTTCATATGGATTATTTTTTATTGAAGTGGCTAACAAGTGGGGGGGGACCCTCCCCCACCCAGAAAAAAGTGGGGGGGACCAGTCCCCTCTGTACCCCCCTAAAGTTACACCTATGCTTTCCAGTTTGGCTACCTACCGCATGTGATGGACTTGGACTCTGAGAGTGTTAAGTTATTTGACAGAAAGGTTGCCACGAGATACATTCAGCAATAGATATTTCTGAAGGGAGGATTGTACTTTTATGCTGCCTTTAGAGTTACCAATTTTTCAATCCAAAAATAAATGCTTTGAAGAATGGTTTCAATTACATCATGGATAGTAAATGATTATGCAAATGATGCCAACTTTAAAAGCAATGTTGTGAAGAATGTCCAACATTCAGGTTAGAAATCCATAGTGCAGGTGAAGGAGATATTGCAATATAATGAAGAAAATCCACAGCACTCATAAATGTTTAAATGTGATTTGTATTGAGTGAGAGTCCCTACAGTAACAAAATTACAATATTTGTGCAAAAATATATTGAAATCCAGAATAGTGACTATGTGCGAATTTCGGTTAACTGATAACCTTAATCATGCCTGTTGCAATCAGAAATGCAGAAGAACATATGGACAATATGATAATGTGCTGGCAGATAAAGGGCACAATATACTGTATGTAATGGATCAGTGTATGGCCATGAAGTATTGGTGGACAATATTACTGCCCACCAATGCTTCTAGCCATTAGCTGACCTCCTTTCCATAACATACTAGATATTGGGTCCCTTCCCACTGTCCACCAATACTTTATGTATGGCCACACGCTGATCCAATACATACACTGTGCCCTCAATCTGATCACATTGTCCAATAGTTCTGCAATTCTGACTGTGACAAGAATGATACCAGTTAACTGAAATGTCGCAAAGAGTCGCCATTCTGTATTTCAGCATATTTCTGCACAAATATTGTAATTTTGTTACTGTATGGGCTCTCGCTGAACTTTAAAGGGGTTTTCTCATCTCACAGTTTAATAGAGCAAAGCAGCAATATTTCATTCATGGATCCTGTCACTTCCTGGTCAAGCTGTCTGTAATTAGAATATGAGCTCTTTGTATTCAGACCTCTGCTAATTAAACAATCTCTTGCTACCAGGTCCAGAGAAGCTTCTGAGCTAAAGTAAACAGTAGTAATTAGTGTATTTTGTATGAAAGATCAGATAACACACAAGCTCTCAGTTCTGTGCCTGACCTGTGTGATGATGTCACTCCCTGCTATCAGATAGAACAAACAGCAGAGGGAGAGGAAACAACTGGTTGGTCACTAGAGAAACCAGAAAGCCCACAGAAGGTGATAAAATCATTTGTAGCTCCTCAACAAAAAAAAAAATAAAGCAATATATTTGGAAAATGTCTTCATTTAATGTTCTCTACATGCTGAAATCTAATATTTGTAGTGAGACAAACCCTTTAAAATCAATTAAGATATGGCAGCATATGTAAATGTGTAATAGCATGGTCCTACATTGCAGATTCCATATATGTATTTGCCTGCAAAATTGTGTGGCCACTGGCTACTGCAGGTGTGGATGTGGTAGTAGCCACAATGTAGGACTAATTGATAACACTAACAATTTTGATTGTCTTTATGTAGATACATTCAATGACATATGATAGTTTACACACTGATCTTTTTCTGCATTTAGACCAGCCAGTCAATAAAAAAAACAAATTGTATTAACAATTGAAAAACATAACTAGGCCCTTGCTGTTCAATAAAATGGGAAATTAACATTTATAGGCTTGCAAGGAAAAAAGGGTTGATATAATGCAGAAAGAGATTAGGGGATTAGAAAGTTTAATGTGGCAGGACTTGTATTTTCCGGGAGATGTATTGTATCTTCTAGAGAAATTGGAAAGAGCTAAGGAAATGAGATTTAAAAAAAAGCTTAAAGGCATGGTTTTAAGAGATGTGATATTTGGATGACAGAAGTGAAAAAAACTGGATAAAAAAGGACAGAAATTTGTAACCGCTTGTTAAGTAGTTCTTATTTTACAGGAAGAGAGTATGTGAAATGTAGATGGGACACAGATCTGGGAATGCAAGATAAGAGGGGTGATTGGGTCTCCACAGGGTACGGAGTAGAGAACAGAGAAAGCACTTGTCTGTACAAGAACAGGAATACACAGATTATAACATGACAATCTACTGTGTAATCTGTGGGTGAGTGGTGTTGAACATCTGCAGTGGTTTAAAATCTGATATTTGTCCCATATGTGTAGAGAGATGTCACAATTCATATCCTCCTACAGAATCTGTCACAGATCATTTCAGCAGGAAATTCATTCTGTTAGGTCAACCACTGAATGACTGATTTCAAGATAAAGACCTTACTCATCAGCTGCAGTGTATGTCATACAATTCTGTGTCCTAGCTCCTGCAAAATAAAATCAGATCTTCTGTTTGAAGATGGTAAAAAAAAACCTCACTTTTAAAAAAGAGATTCTGCAGCAGCTAAGGTGTGTAATAAAATGAATTATGTACCCCTTTCTAGAAAGTATAAAGGTTAGAATCTAGCATGACCTGTATAAAACAAGTGGCCTTGCACTTTTATATCGTCAGAGAATACCTTGATGACTTTTAATATTACAGTAAGGAGGTCCACAAGTCCACTTATATTAATTTACAGACTATAATATGTAACGTAGCCACAAACCAGATACAGGCGGTCCCCGATTTACAACGTTTCAACTTACAGTGGGTACGGAAAGTATTCCGAACCATTTACATTTTTCACTCTTTCTTTTATTGCAGCGATTTGGTAAGATCAAAAAATTTCATTTTTTTGCTCATTAATGTACACGCTGCCCCCCATCTTGAAAGAAAAAAACAGAAATGTAGATGTTTTTGCAAATGTATTAATCAAGAAAATCTTAAATAGTACATGGTCTTAAGTATTCAGACCCTTTGCTCAGTATTTAGTAGAAGCCACCTTTTGAGCTTGTACAGTCATGAGTCTTCTTGGGAATGATGCAACAAGTTTTTCACACCTGGATTTAGGGATTCTCTGCCATTCTTCCTTGCAGATCCTCTCCAGTTCCCTCAGGTTGAATGGTGAACGTTGGTGGACAGCCATTTTCAAGTCTCTCCAGAGATGTTCAATTGGGTTTAGGTCAGGGCTCTGGCTGGGCCAGTCAAGAATGGGCACAGAGTTGTTCTGAAGCCACTGCTTTGTTATTTTAGCTGTGTGCTTAGGGTCATTGTCTTGTTGGAAGATGAACCTTCGGCCCAGTCTGAGGTCCAGAGCACTCTATAAGAGGTTTTCATCCAGGAGATCTCTGTACTTGGCCGCATTTATCTGTCCTTCAATTGCAACCAGTCGTCCTGTCCCTGCAGCTGAAAAACACCCCATAGCATGATGCTGCCACCACCATGTTTCACTATTGGGATTGTACTGGGCAGGTGATGAGCCGTGCCTGGTTTTCCCAACACATAACGGTTACAATTAACACCAAAAAGTTCAATCTTCGTCTCATCCAACCAGAGAATCTTATTTCTCATAGACTGACGGTCCTTCATGTGTTTTTTTGCAAACTGTCTGCTGCTTTCATATGTCTTGCACTGAGGAGAGGCTTCCATCGGCACACTCTGCCATAAAGCCCCGACTGGTGGAGGGCTGCAGTGATAGCTGACTTTGTGGAACTTTCTCCCATCTCCCTATTGCATCTCTGGAGCTCAGCCACACTGATCTTGGGGTTCTTCTTTACCTCTCTCACCAAGGCTCTTCTCCCATGACTGCTTAGTTTGGCTGGACGGCCAGGTCGAGGAAGAGTTGTGGTCGTCCTAAACTTCATCCATTTAAGGATTATGGAGGTCACTGTGCTCTTAGGAGCCTTGAGTGCTGCAGAAATTCTTTTGTAACTAGATCTGTGTCTTGCCACAATTCTGGCTCTGAGCTCCTTGGGCAGTTCCTTAGACCTCATGATTCTCGTGTGCTCCGATACGCACTGTGAGCGGTGAGGTCTTATATAGACAGGTGTGTGCCTTTCCTAAACAAGTCCAATCAGTTTAATTAAACACAGCTGGAGGACGAGGAATAGAACCATCTCAAGTAGGATCAGAAGGAAATGGACAGCATGTGAGTTAAGTATGATTGTCACAGCAAAGGGTCTGAATACTTAAGACTATGTGATAGTTCAGTTTTTCTTGTTTAATAAATTAGCAAAAATATCTACATTTCTGTTTTTTTTTCTTTCAAGATGGGGGGGGGGGGGGAGCTGCAGAGTGTACATCAATGAGCCAAAAAATTAACTTTTTGGATCTTACCAAATGGCTGCAATGAACGAAAGAGTGAAAAATGTGAAGGGGTCTGAATACTTTCCGTACCCGCTGTACATCTGTCCCCTAGTTACAAGTGGAGACTGATGGGGCGTGGTTTAGTGGGCTGACTTGACCCTCTGAGTCACACCCCATAATAACGTCACAAGTCTTCCTCTGCCCACCGTGCCCTGTGGTCGGCACAGCAAAGCAGCTCTTTTGTTAACTTTCACCTGGCTTATGCTGGGAAGAGCAGCTCTGTTCTTGCTGCTCCCCCACCTCTCCCCAGCTGCCTCCAATGTAAAATACAGCACTGTACTGTATCAGCACCCATAGAATTCGTACATATGTAGTATGCTGCCAATTTTAGCTGTGGAACTACAAGTGTCAGCATTCCACACCTCACATGTACTAATTGTATGGGTGCTGATTAGTGTATGTGTTTAACATGTGCTGCTGTGGCATGCTGGCACTTCAAGTTCCATGTTCCACGGCAGCTACTGGCTGTGGAACTACAAGTGCCAGCATGCCACAGCAAAACATGAGAGACAAAAAGTGAGGTGAAATCTTTTAAACATGGACACAGACAGCTAAACAAATTTTAAAACCCTACCCTACACTATCCAAAACAAAAAAATAAAAATTTGCTTGAGTTACATTAAAGGAGTTTTCTCCCTACAGAGTTTCATAGGCTGCATGAATGAAATACTCTGTCACTTCCTGGTTCAGACTGACTGAAATTTGCATAAGCTCCATGGTGTATCCAGCCCTGTGCTTTCAGTTGCTAATTAGATCGAATTAGCTCGAAGCTTCTGAAACTACTAACAGGACTTTTTATCTGATCCCTCAAACAAAAGCCCTAAATACAGTGCTGTTTACTTGAGATAAATCAAGCTTTTTACTGCTGAGCAGCACAGAGACTGCTGTGACCTGTGTGATTACCTCACTCACTGCTATCACATAGAACAAACAGCAGGGGGGAGAGATATACACAGGTCAGTTACTGAGGGAACTGAACTAGCTAGGGAGGTCATAAATTCACTTGTATCTCCTTAAGGAAAACAGACGAACATAGCAATATATTTGGAAAATGTCTTTATTTTGTGTTCCCTACAATTTGAAAGCTATTCTTTGTAGCGAGACAACCCCTTTAAATAAATATAACCATTTCGACTTACATACAAATTCAACTTAAGAACAAATCTACAATCTCTATCCCGTACATAACTCAGGGACTGCCTGTATCTACCTTAAAGATATGTGCACACATTAGATTTTTCCAGTAGAAAAATCTGCAGCAGAAATCCAAGGTGATACTCTCAGATTACTGCAGTGGATTTTCACTTTGCAGCGGACGTGGTTTAGCCTAATTTCCATAAGGGTTAATCAATGTCTTGGCTTCCTGACATGGATTCCAAATCATTTCCACGTCACTAATCCATTCTCTCCATTCCAGATGTCAAATACACAGTGGAACAAACTGTGCCACAGTTCACCAGTGTAGACTATGGCTCAAATTTCTAGCGGATTCTGACATGGATTCTGCATCAGAACCAAACACACCTCAGAACATAAATATAGCCTTTTCATTGTGATCTCCAAGGCATGATGCATCCTGCTGTATATTCACACAGCGGTGCAATAATGTTGGGATGCAAACATTTAGGGAGATCCGTGACATCTCCTGACATGTCTGTTTTAATAAATATGTGTTTCCGGTGAAAAAAAAAACAATTCTGAAGCACCTACAGTCATATGAAAAAGTTTGGGCACCCCTATTAATCTTAATCATTTTTAGTTCTAAATATTTGGGTGTTTGCAACAGCCATTTCAATTTGATATATTAATAACTGATGGACACAGTAATATTTCCAGATTGAAATGAGGTTTATGTACTAACACAAAATGTGCAATATGCATTAAACCAAATTTTGACTGGTGCAAAAATTTGGGTACCCTTATCATTTTATTGATTTGAAAACTCCGAACTAATTTTTACTGACTTTCTGAAGCACAACATTGGTTTTGTAACCTCACTGAGCTTTGAACTTCATAGCCAGGTGTATCCAATGATGAGAAAAGGTATTTAAGGTGGCCAATTGCAAGTTGTTCTCCTACTTGAATCTCCTGTGAAGAGTGGCATCATGGGCTCCTCAAAACAACTCTCAAATTATCTGAAAACAAAGATTGTTCAACATAGTTGTTCAGGGGAAGGATACAAAAAGTTGTCTCAGAGATTTAACCTGTCAGTTTCCACTGTGAGGAACATAGTAAGGAAATGGAAGACCACAGGGACAGTTCTGTTAAGCCCAGAAGTGGCAGGCCAAGAAAAATATCAGAAAGGCAGAGAAGAAGAATGGTGAGAAGAGTCAAGGACAATCCACAGACCACCTCCAAAAAGCTGCAGCATCATTTTGCTGCAGCTGGTGTCACTGTGCATCGGTCAACAATACAGCACACTTTGCACAAGGAGAAGCTGTATGGGAGAATGATGCAGAAGCCGTTTCTGAAAGCACGCCAGAAACAGAGTCGCCTGAGGTACGCAAAAGCACATTTGGACAAGCCAGCTTCATTCTGGAAGAAGGTCCTGTGGACTGATGAAACAAAGATTGAGTTGTTTGGTCATACAAAAAGGCGTTATGCATGGCGTCCCAAAAACACAGCATTCCAAGAAAAACACTTGCTACCCACTGTAAGATTTGGTGGAGGCTCCATCATGCTTTGGGGCTGTGTGGCCAATGCCGGCACTAGGAATCTTGTTAAAGTTGAGGGTCGCATGGATTCAACTCAGTATCAGCAGATTCTTCAGAATAATGTACAAGAATCAGTGATGAATTTGAAGTTACGCCGGGGATGGATATTTCAGCAAGACAATGATCCCAAACACAGCTCCAAATCTACTCAGGCATTCATGCAGAGGAACAATTACAATGTTCTGGAATGGCCATCCCAGTCCCCAGACCTGAATATCATTGAACATCTGTGGGATACTTTGAAGCGGGCTGTCCATGCTCGGCGACCATCAAACTTAACAGACGTTGAATTGTTGTGTGAAGAAGAATGGTCAATAAGACCTTCATCCAGGATCCAGGAACTGATTAACCCCTTAACGACCTTGGGCGTATGAGTACGTCCCAGGGCCGCTAAGGGGCTTTACAGGGGGATAGCGCCGCGACCCCCCCGCACAGCCGGCGGGTGTTATAGGCAAATCGCCGCTAACACCCGGCAGTAACAGAGCCGGCGGGCGGCTCCGCCCGCTGGCGCTGTTTTACCCATCGGACACTGCGCCAAAGATGGCCACGGCGTCTGAATGAACGCCGATCGGTGCCGCGCACCGATCGGTACGGTCATCGGCGCCGATCCGACAACTGGGCATGGTGGTGGGGAGCCTTGTGAAGGCTCCCGTCACTTACCCTGGCCGCATGCATTCCAAACTGCTAGCGATAAAAAGTACACTTCAGCCCGCAAAAAATGCCCCCTCACGGACATCCGTAGGTGTTAGTACAAAAAAGTTATTGGTCGCACAAAATGGCGCCGTGGCGCAAATTTCAAAAATAGAGAAGGTTTGGAATTTTTTTACGGTACCAAAATATAACGGAAACCATACATGTTGTTTGGTATTGACGGATGCGTATCAACCTGTAGAATACAGATAACACATTATATTTACCAAAGATTGAACGCCATAAAAGCAAAACCCTCGCAAACATGGTGAAAATACATTTTTTTCACAATTTGCCCCACTTGGAATTTTTTGGCGGTTTCCCAGTATATTCTATAGCATAGTGAATAACACCATTAGAAAGTACATCTTGTCCCGCAAAATAAAAGCCCTCATGTGTCTATGTAGGTGGAAAAATAAAAAAGTTATGGCTTTCAGAAGGCGAGGAGGGAAAAACGAACGTGTCACCAAAAAAAAACGCCTAGTCCTTAAGGGGTTAAAAGCTACAGGATGCGACTACAGGCTGTTATTTTTGCAAAAGGAGGATCTACTAAATATTAATGTCACTTTTCTGTTGGGTTGCCCATACATTTGCACCGGTCAAATTTTGGTTTAATGCATATTGCACATTTTGTGTTAGTACAATAAACCTCATTTCAATCCGGAAATATTACTGTGTCCATCAATTATTAGATTTATCAAATTGAAATGGCTGTTGCAAACACCCAAATATTTAGAACTAAAAAATGATTAAGATTAATAGGGGTGCCCAAACTTTTTCATATGACTGTATGTTATTGTGTTCATCTGTTATTCCTTCTAGAAATGTATTACTAAATCTGTCAGCTGGGTGTCGCCATTCTGGTTTTTAGAGTGGCGTGTCCCTGCACACTCTGACTCTGTCAGCACTGATTGGACAATGTCTGACTGTGTAGAGACACACCCCCAACCGTTAACTCCCAGCTGTCAGATTCAGTAAAACATTTCTAGGAGGAATAACAGATGAACAGCACAACACAGAGTTAGAAGAGAAGATGCTCCAGAATTGTTACTTCTCAGAGAACACAAGGATTTACTAAAACAGACATAGACACAGCCAGGGGCGTAACTACCGGGGTAGCAGTTGCTCCGGGGCCCGTGCGCTTAGGGGGGTCCGCTGCTACTGCGCCCGCTACCCCGGTAATGCCGCTCCTGGGCACGCCGGCAGTGAACTTAACAGTTCACTGCGGCGGGCGCGGAGCTGAGGGGCCCGGCGCATTCCGCCTCTGAACGCCCGGGCCCTCCGGCCCGAGCGTTCAGAGGCAGCGCTGCCCGGAGATATCAGAGCGGAGCGCCGATCGCTCCGCTCTGCTACTTCCCATGCCGGCGCTCTGTGATCACATGGGCGTGCACGGTGACGTCACATCACCGCACCGCCCTGAGCACAGAGGCTGCAGGGAGGCTGCAGCGCGGCGGATCGGGGGAGCGTGGACCGAGGTAAGTAAACTATTTATTATTTTACCTGCCCATAAGCCTGCCTGTATACCCCATTAGCCTGCCTGTATACCCCATAAGCCTGCCTGTATACCCCATAGCCTGCCTGTATACCCCCAAAAGCCTGCCTGTATACCCCTATAAGCCTGCCTGTATACCCCATTAGATGGACTGTATACCCCCATAAGCCTGCCTGTATACCCCATAGCCTGCTGTATACCCCATTAGCCTGCCTGTATAACCCGTAGCCTGCCTGTATACCCCATAGCCTGCTGTATACCCCCATAAGCCTGCCTGTATACCCCATTAGCCTGCCTGTATACCCCCATAAGCCTGCCTGTATACCCCATAGCCTGCTGTATACCCCATAGCCTGCTGTATACCCCATAGCCTGCTGTATACCCCCATAGCCTGCTGTATACCCCCATAGCCTGCTGTATACCCCCATAAGCCTGCCTGTATACCCCATTAGCCTGCCTGTATACCCCATTAGCCTGCCTGTATACCCTCATAAGCCTGCCTTTATACCCCATAGCTGCCTGTATACCCCATAGCCTTCTGTAAAACCCCCAAAGCCTGCTGTATACCCCCATAAGCCTGCCTGTATACCCCCATAAGCCTGCCTGTATACCCCATAGCCTGCTGTATACCCCCATAAGCCTGCTGTATACCCCCATAAGCCTGCCTGTATACCCCATAGCCTGCTGTATACCCCATAGCCTGTATACCCCATAAGCCTGCCTGTATACCCCATTAGCCTGCCTGTATACCCCCATAAGCCTGCCTGTATACCCCATAGCCTGCTGTATACCCCCATAAGCCTGCCTGTATACCCCATAGCCTGCTGTATACCCCCATAAGCCTGCCTGTATACCCCATTAGCCTGCCTGTATACCCCCATAAGCCTGCCTGTATACCCCCATAAGCCTGCCTGTAGACCCCATAAGCCTGTCTTTATACCCCCCAGCCTGCCTGCCTGAATAGCCCTATAGCTACCGTGAAGCCTGTCTGCCTATGTAGCCCCTATAGCCCCCTAAAGCTTGCCTACCTATATAGCCCCCGAAGCCTGCCTGTCTACTTATATGGGGCCCCTTTAGCTACCTAAACCCTACCTATATGGCCCCTATAGCCCACCTAACCCCTGTCTACCTGTATGGCTCCCTATAGCTACCTAAACCCTGCCTGCCTATATGGGCACTCTATTGGCTACCTAAACCTTGCCTATTTGGGGCCTATATATCCTATCTAAACCCTGTCTGCCTAAATGGACCCCATATAGCCAGGGGGCAGGTGCTGGAAAAGTCAGGATTCTAAGATATTTGTGTCTAAATCTGCGGGGACAAGTGGTCGAGAGATGTCATCATGGTGGACTGGACCGGATGCAGAACAAAAGAGAAAGTCAACGACTGGTCAGAGAAACGTCACCTGTGAGTCACAAGATGTAACTACACTGTAATCACTTATATGTCTACAGAGCTTGTGTACATGTGTCACCACTTAGGTCACTGATGGGTTAATACAGTCTAGCTGGTACATGTGCTACCATATATGGTCACTGTATGGTGGTTATATACCGTCTGCAGAGCCTGTGTACACTGGTGTCTACCACTATATGGTCACTGTATGGTGGTTATATACAGTCTGCAGAGCCTGTGTAGTCTAGTATATACCACTAGATGGTCACTATATGGCGGTACTATTGGTCTTTGTGTACTGATCAGTAATAGTGTAGGGGTATTATTCAGTCACTTTGTAGTCGTGTTCTGGTGGTATAGTCAGGTCCATATGTAGTAGTGTTATTGATAATATTGGTTTTGGTATAGTGAGATTTATTTGGTAGCAGTATGATGGTGATATGTATGGTGAGGAATTTGCACCTTGTATTATCTACATTATCTCACAGCATGTCCTGGTACATGGTTGTGGTCAGGGAGGGGCGGGAGGGGTAGGGGGGCCCCATCCAAAAGTTTGCTTTGGGGCCCTGGCTTCTCTAGTTACGCCCCTGGACACAGCCACAGGTCCTTGTACATTTGGCTGCCGGAATAAGGCAATGAACACTTCCGCTGATTCTACTTATACACATCATCTAGTTATAGCTAGCAGTAGCCAATCTACTATACATTTTCATCATTTATACTTTCTCCATGTGTAATCCATTCATTGTATCCGATTACTAGCACATAGAGCAACTTGAAGCATTGCCAAAGACACAGCAATTTAGGTAAACACTTGGGGCCACATGTATGAAAAGTGTCTAGGTCTAAAATTCACTTTGTTGCCCATAAAAAACAATAAGGGGCCCCCCTTTCTTTTTCAAAGCCTATGAGTGAAAGGGGCCTGTTTGGGTTGTTATGGGAAACAAAGTGAATTTGGGGGGGGCCCTAGACAGTTTTCTACATGGGGCCCCTTGGTAATTTAAAGCACTTTATTCTACCCATTTGATTATTCCACCGCCGAGAGCCCAGGATGGGCAGACTGTCCCGTTGTAAAATGGAGTGTCAGCAGTTTTTGTGTGGTATTAGCGTGAAGTAGAGAGGCCCCCTTGTATTGGGAAGTGGAAAAAGAAATAGGAAAAAGTAAAATATGATTGGTGGAACAGGATCAGTCAGCCGGCTCGGACGGGCCGGGGAAAGGGGCCCAGTGAATCCCCCGGGGGGCCCCCCGGCCGCGGGGGCCCCGGGGCGTGTGTCCACCCCCGGCCCCGGCCCCGCGCTCGTCCTGAATGCCCGGGACCTGCTTTTCCCCCGGCCCAGAGCCCCGGCCCGGATTTGGGGACTAATGTCCCCGATCCGGGGGCTGCGCGGGTGTCATCGGGCACAGCGCCATGCGTGGCTCCGTGCTTCCCTGGCAGGCTGAAGACGTTAGGCCTTCAGCCTGCGGGCGCTGGCCCTACTGCTGCGTAGGGGCGCGGTGAGTCATTTCCACCCGCCGCCTATGCGGACGGAGTAGAGCGGGTGCGAGGTAAGTGGTTGTTTGTTTATTTTTCAAAACTCCCTAATGGGGCCCCTGGCTACCTAAAGGGGGGGCCTGACTACCAGAGGGCCCCCCGGGCTACCTAAGGGGGGCCTGACTCCCAGGGGGCCCCTGGCTACTAAATTGGGGCCTGGACTACCGGGGGGCCCTGGCTACCAAAAGGGGGGGGCCCCTGGACTTAAAAGGGGGGGGCCCTGAATCCCAAACGGGGGGCCCCTGGCTATTAAGAGGGCCCCGACTACCAAAATTGGGGGCCCCTGACTACCAGAGGGCCCCCTGGTACCAAAATGGGGGGCCCCCGACTAAACAGAGGGCCCATGGTCCCAAAAGGGGGTCCCCGGTACTTTAAGGGGGGCCCATGGTTTCTTTTAAGGGGGGGCCCCTGCACCTAAGTGGCCCTGAATTTAAAGGGGGCCCTGACTACCTAAAGGGGGGCCCTGGCTACCTTAAAGGGGGGCCCTGAATACCTAAAGGGGGCCCTGGCTACTTAAGAGGGCCCCGACTACCTAATGGGGGCCCCTGACTACCAGAGGGACCCCTGGCTAACTAAAGGGGGGGGGCCCTGACTACCAAGGGACCCGTGGCTCCCAAAAGGGGGGGGCCCCCTGACTCCCAGGGGGGCCCCTGGCTACTAAAGGGGGGCCCCTGGTACTTTTGGGGGGGCCCAGGGCACTTTAAAAGGGGGGCCCCCGATACCAAAAGTGGCCTACTATTTTAAAGGGGCCCTGATACTAAAGGAGGGCCGGGCTCCCTTAAAGGGGGGCCCCTGGTACTTAAAGGGGTCCCTGGCTACAAAAAGGGGGCCCCTGGGTATTAAGGGGGCCCCTGAATCCCAAAAAGGGGGGGGCCCTGATCCAGAGGGGCCCCTGATACCAGAGGGGCCCCCTGGCTTTAAGGGGACCCCTGGCTACCTAAAGGGGGGGCCCCTGGCTACTTTAAGGGGGCCCCGGGGACAATTTAAGGGGGCCCCCCCTGACTACTTTAAAGGGGCCTGCTACCTTAAAGGGGGGCCCTGGCTCCCTAACGTGGCCCTGACTATTTTAAGGGGGGCCCTGGCTCCCTTAAAGGGGGGCCCGGGCTACCTTTTAAGTGGGGCCCTGACTTTTTAAAGGGGGCCCCTGAACTTTTTAAGGGGCCCTGACTCCCTTTAAAAGGGGGGGCCCTGGCTATAAAGGGGGTTGGCTACATAAAGGGGGGCCCCTGGCTACTTAAGGGGCCTGGCTACCAAAGGGGGACCTGTTTTTAAGGGGTCCCCTGGCTCCTTAAAGGGGGGGCCCAGGGCTCCCTTAAAAGGGGGCCCCGGGCCTACCTTAAGGGTGCCGTGACTATTTAAAAAGGGTCCTGGCTACTTAAGGGGCCCTGCTCCCTAAAGTGGGCCCCTGATCCCTTTAAAAGGGGGGGGGGGGGCCCTGATACTTAAAGGGGGGGCCTGGCTCCCCTTTAAAAGGAGGGGCCCCGGGTACCTGAAGGGGGCCCCTGACAACCTACAAACAAAAGGGGGCCTGACTTCCTGCACACTAGCTAAAGGGGGGGGGGCTGACTTCCTGCACACAAGCTAAAGGGGCCCCCTAACTACTGCCTTACTAATAACGGAGGCCCCAATGCCAGTATACTTTTGCAAAAAGGGCCCCAACTGCCCGTATACTACCTAAAGGGAGTCCCTAAATGCCCGATACTCCCGATTATCTCCAGAGGGTTGTCCTCTCCCCCCCTCCAAAACCCCCTTGGATAATTGGCGTTAAATTTTTGGTTTTTACCCGCTTTCCCCCCCTTGGGGTTTGTACAGAGGTGGGAAATTTTGGGTAAAGAGATGCTGGAAAATTTAGGATTCTAAAATATTTGTGGTGAATTTCTGCAGGGTTTGGTGGTGGCGGGACAAGCTTAGGCAGTGTGGAAAGGATGCAGAAAAAAAAGGGAATAAAGACGTCAAGAGAAGAGAAGCTCATCAGTTTACATCTCCCCGGGGAGTCCCTGTTTCAGGGGGTTATTTATTCTATACTCGATCAGTGCTCTATTACGTAATGTGATGTGACCTGAGTGGTGTATGCCCTTTTGTGGTTCCATTGGTGGTGTTGTTTTGGGTTTTACCTGAGTGGTGGGCAGTCATATGTGGTTCTATAGGCAGTGTTGTAGGTTATACCTGAGTGTGTCTGACCTTATGTGGTCTCTATTGGGGGTGTTGTAGGTTATACCTGGTTGGTGTTGACCTCTATGTGGTCTTATTTTTGGGGGTGTTGTAGGTTATACCCGAGTGGTGTCTGCCCTCTTGTGGTCTCATATGGTGGTGGTGTAGGTTATACCCGAGCTGGTGTCTGACCTCTATGTGGTTTTATTGGGGGTGTTTAGGTTATCTGGCTGGTGTTGACCTCTATTGGTCCTATATGGGGGGTTGGGAGTTTACGAGTGGTGTTGGCCCCTATGTGGCCTATATGGGGTGGTGTAGGTTATACCCGGTGGTTTTTGACCTCTATGTGGTCTCTATATGGCGGGGTTTTTGTCGGGTTTTACCCGAGCTGGTGACTGACCTCTGTGTGGTTCATATGGCGTGCTGTAGGTTTATTGGGGGTTTGTTTAGTGGCGTGTAACTTGTCCCCTGATTGAAAAATGAGGGAACACTGACCCTGTGATGGGAGTTACACTTTTATTTCTTGTGGTGTTTTTTTTTAGAAGGTGGTGGGTGCGTGGGCCAAAAGGGAAAAATTTTGGGGGGGGATATTGTATAGGGCGGTGGGGGGGTATGGATGGAGTACCCTTTGCCCCGTGCTATGATATGCTAGACAGGGAAGTATGTGCGTGATATGTGACTCTCTTGCTATTGTACCCACAATACAGTTCTGTTTTGCACACTGTCTTTTGGGTAAAATGGGCGCGTTTATGTCCGAGGGGCCGGTAAAATTTTCATGTAAGTAGGGTGGGTCCCCCCAAAATCAACCCCTGTGGGCCCAGACTCCCCAGTCCGACAGTGAGTCAGCCCAAGTGTTAGGAGCTGTAAGACTACTTCAAAAAGACATGAGGTGATCTTTAATCTGAAAAACGTTCCTTTGTCACGGGTGCCCCCTTTGTAGCCGGAGGGGGGGACCAAGTGGAGCTTCCAGTGGGTCGCTCTAGAAAAAACAGCAACCCCTGTTAGTTTCGTTAAATCAGATTCTGGGGCCAGGCCAGGCTGGTACACGGCCGCCACACTGTCCAAACTCACTGAAAAGATAAACTTATTCTCTGCCTCATACAGTCCAAGGACTGTACTTATGTGGTCAGGGCCAGAGAGGAGAAAACCACACAAACCAAAATATAATGCCTACTCTCAGCTGACATAATGCATTATGGTATCTGGGCAGAGGTTTGTAGCAAAGTACAGGGTATATAAGTACACTAACACACAGTCAGACACCATAGAAAACCACATACAACATAATACCCTCAAATTGCTATAATGTGTTTATGCTGCATAGTCCATAAAGCAGACACTCCATACCTCCTATGTATTATTTAGGAGGGGTATAGGCAAGTAATATATTATCATACGATTCTATGCCATTCAGCCAGTGGCTTAACTAGAATTTGTAGGGCCCCATAGGGAAATAATATAGACTCCTACCACCTAATGAGAGGAAACTTACAGAGCCGCATAAGTAGAAAAAAATTAAAGTATGCATTAGTACATGTATCGATACACCCCAAAAGTACCCTGGTAGAGAAAGTTAAAACAAAAGTACTATGTTCTTGTGCCACAATGGGCCCGTTCAACTTCTGGGCCCCACTGCTATAGTTATGCCCAGGCTTGGACTGGCCCAGATGGGAAGAGGGAAAACCCCCGGTGGGCCCCTGACCATGGCAGACCTGGAGTTGCTTTTATAACTTTAACGTGTTGAAGAGGCAAAAAAAACATGAAAAAAAGGCAAAAAGCAAGAAGCAGAGGATAGGAGGCGTGTATAGTCATTTATAGTAGCTGTAGGGAGGGCCCCTAAAATAAACTCCACCGGTGGGCCCTGAAACAGCTCAACTGGTGGGCTTCTAAAACCAACTCCACTTGTGGGCTCTAGGCACCCCAGTCTGACACTAGTTATGCCTATGCATCCAGCCTTGCAGTGATACATGTAAATTATGATTATTTAGAGGCAGTGTCCAGTGGTTATAGAGACCTTTTATACAGTTTCATGAAAGGAGTGGTTACAGTTTTTTTGTAAAATATGATTCTTTGATTCTAAATGCTACAACAGGCTTCCCCACCAACAACAACCAATCATGTTGCTTTGGTTTAGCAGTCATGGAGTGGTGGTGGAACTCTCCATAATCATACATTTATGGCATGTAGTATAATATCAATATGGGATGAATGCAATGGTGGGAAAACCCCTTTATCATATGGTTGTCCATTGCTTCCCCGGTGTAGTACTAAATTTAATGAGTAGATGCATGGAGTGCATAGTACATAGTAGCCTGGGGTTAATGAGATTGGATACGGGATAAGGAACTGATCACCTGGGTGGCTTGTTGTCCATGATTTACCTAAGAGTAAATTGGTGTAGATGAGAGATGTCTTGGGGTTGATAACAATTCTGCAATGCAGTCTGGGACTTGTAGGAAAGAGATGCTGGTGATGCTGACACTCCCAGAAGCAGGAAGTTTAAGTACAAAAAGTGAATCTTATGATAGATGAAAGAAAAGAAACACATAAAGGTAGTGGAATATCTTTAGTTTTCAATATAAATTGTGTTTCTAGTGTTCTATAAAATCTTTAATCTCCCAGATAACCCCTTTAAAATTGAGTTTCACCCAAAAATTAATTTAATGAATATATAATTAATGTTAATTATAAATTTGTTTATTCACACCCAATATTAAAAGTATAATTTTATGATGGATTATTGACTAGAATAGGTTGATCATTAATTTCATGTTTCTCCTTGCTATAAATAAAGAGGTTTTGCGGGTTTGTACCTTGAAGCTATTTTGAATCACAGCCAACCTCTTCCTCTGCGGGTTCATTCAGTAGCCAGCTGGCAACACCCAAAGGATGACCCTTTTAGGATAGTGAGGTTATTTGTTACTTTAACACCTGAGCTAGGATTAGAGAAAAAATTCAGGTTCAGGACATCTCAAACCCAAATGCTTTCACTAATATGAACAAGGATATTGGCCAGCTCACTTAAGGATTGCACGGATCAAGTGAAACCCACTACTTGAGTAACAGGAAGACAAAGATAAGGCACCAGCGTCCACTCCAACTTATATAACGTTTATGGAAAGAACATTAAAGTCTTAACATAGTCACCAAGCTAAAGTATGAATGCCTGCTGACGCTTTTCAGACGTTTGTTCTTAATTGTAGCAATTCCATTTACGCTTAAGGACGAACGTCTGAAATGCGTCAGCAGGCAACATTCATGCATTAGCTTGTAGACTATGTTAAGAAGATTTTCATGCTTTTTTTTCAACAAAACATTGAATGTTTTATTCATACAAGTTGGAGTGAATGCTGGTGTCTTATGTTCTTCAAATTTTTTCACTAGTTGAATTGAACCAGGGATCTAGTCCTCACGCTCCCTAGCACTGCTTGGCATCCTTGATTCTTGTTGTAGAATAAGGTATAACATAAGTCTTTTGGAGCCTAACCCTATATGTCACATCCATGCAGCTGACTTTAAATGGGTTGTCTCACTACAAGGATTGCTTTTTATGTTAAATATCTTGAAAAAGCAAGTCACTTTGCAATATATGTCCTTTACTGGTGTCCTACCTATTCTGAGATATCCCCTCTTGTATGGGTTGCATCAGCTCCTCAGGTCGCTATAGTTACAGACCTGTTTAATCTCTCCGATAGGCTGCCAGTGCTGGTCGCTATAGTTACAGATGTGGTGTCCTCAGCAGTTCATCACTGAAGCCTAGTAGAAGCCAGTAAACACGCCCCTGAATAAAAACTGAAACTGAGAAAACAGGACTGAGGGAAGATGAATCGATGTAGTGAGACAACTCATTTAATGCAAACTTTGTGCACGTTTCTTCTCTTCCCAGGCTGCGCTCTATAATATGCTACTTAGTTAAAGGGGTTGTCTCACTACATCAGTTCATTTTATTTCAGTCCTATTTTCTCGGTTTCATTTTTTAACTTAGGGGCGTGTTTACTGTTGAGGACACCAGCTATAGTGACCAGCACTGCCAGCCTATCAGGAGAGATGGAACAGGTCTCTAACTATAGTGACCAGCACTGGCAGCCTATCAGGAGAGATTGAACAGCTCTGTAGCTATAGCAACCAGTGCTGGTAGCCTATCAGGAGATACCAACCAGGTCTCTAGCTATAGTGATTAGCACTGACAGCCTATCAGGAGAGATCGAACAGGTGTGTAGCTATAGCAACCAGTGCTGGTAGCCTATCAGGAGATACCAAACAGGTCTCTAGCTATAGTGATTAGCACTGACAGCCTATCGGGAGAGATCAAACAGGTGTGTAGCTATAGCAACCAGTGTTGGCAGCCTATCAGGAGAGATGGAGCAGGTCTGTAGCTATAGTGACCTGAGGAACTGATGCAGCCCATACAAGAGGGAATATCTAGGATTAGGTAGGAAACTGTTAATGGACACATATTGCAAAGTGACTTGTTTTTGGAAGATCTTTAACATAACAAGCAATCCTTGTAGTGAGACAACCCCTTTAAGTTCCCCTGGAGCAGCAGTCAATTCCAGTGAGTGTGGAAGCAGATGAGCATAGAGCCCCCTGACTCCAGCAGGGGCTTCCTATGGCAGTGCTGACGTTGCAGACCCCCACCTCCACCGGGGTTTAAAATTTCTTGGCGCGGGGTGGGGCCTCACGCCCGAGGCTCCGCAGCAGCCCATCCCTTTATTTTTTGCCGGCCTCCATGGGGAAAGGGATTGTATTTTACGATTCAAATTGGAGACCCCTCCTGGTTGGCGCGGCGGGACCGGAGAGCAGCATCACTGCGAGCAGGAGCCTCAGAGTGAGGATGCTGCGGGACAGGCTGGCGGCGCCGGGGCGGGCGGAGGGAGGGGCGGTGCTTGGTCCCCGGGTGAGTGCACACTACAAACTTCTGCGAGTCTTCTTCCTGATGCTGAGGCAGCAGAGCTAAGCTTGTCACTAGCGGCCGACATGGTGATCAGAGGAGGCTTCCTGCAATCCTGCAGGTCAAGGTGTGTGGAGCTGACAAATACAGCTCAGCTGCTCCGGTGTGAGCCCCAATCACGGCTGTGACGAGGGGGGGAAGATGAGGGGTTTCCGGCAGCCACATTCGCGTTGTGGAAAAAAAAAGGGTTCCTTTTTTTCAAGTCCCAATGGGGTGTAGTCTTTATTTTCAAAAAGTTGGTCCCCTAGTCTGGGTTAGGCTAGCTTCACATAGTCGGCGCTAGTCGGGGTTAGGGGTTCCATCACGTCGGTAAACTATCTGGGTTTAGGCGAGCTCAACATACGTCGGTCCGTGTGGGGGTTAGGGAGTTTTCACCTCGGTCGGTCCGCTAGGGGGGGGGGGGGGGGGGTTGGGGGGGAAGTTAAACTCGCGGGGTCCGCTAGTCGGGTTAGGGATTTTCAGTCACGTCGGGTTTGCTTTTGGTTAGGGGGGCTTCACATCACTGGTCCGTAGTGGGGGGTTGGCTAGTTTAAAATTGTCGGTCCCAGTTGGGTTAGGCTATTTTCCTCACGTCGGTCCGCCTGTCGGGGTTTAGGCAGCTTCACATCCTCGGTTCCGCTAGTCCGGGTTTGGGCGGCTTACGTCACGTCGGTCCGCTAGTCCGGGTTAGGCGAGCTTCACTTCACGTCGGTCCGCTAGTCCGGGTTAGGCGAGCTTCACGTCACTTTCGGTCGCTATCGGGTTAGGATGCTTACATCCGTCGGTCCGTTCTGGTTTGGGCGGTTCATCACGTGGGGCCCGCTAGTCTGGGTTTTAGGCAAAAGCTTCACATCACGTCGGTCCCCTAGTCTGGGTTAGGCTAGCTTCACATCACGTCGGTCCGCTAGTCTGGGTTAGGCGAGCTTCACATCACGTCGGTCCGCTAGTCCGGGTTTGGCGAGCTTCACATCACGTCGGTCCGCTAGTCTGGGTTAGGCTAGCTTCACATCACGTGGGCCCGCTAGTGGGGGTTAGGCGAGCTTCAATCACTCGGTCCGCTAGTCGGGTTAGGCGAGTTCACATCACGTGGGGTCCGCTATCTGGTTAGGGAGCTTACATCAGGGTTCCGCTAGTTGGGTTAGGCTAGTTCCCAATCCGGGTCCGCTAGTCCGGGTTTGGCTAGCTTCACATCACGTCGGTCCGCTAGTCTGGGTTAGGCGAGCTTCACATCACTTTAAGATAAAAATGTGTACCCAAACATAACTTCTGTTGCTGGACGTATTGCCACAGTATATGTCCTTGGTATTCTTTTCATGACCTTACGTCGTATATCATTTTCTTCTGACAGATGCGCTTTTTCAAGCTGTACAAGAAGTTACGTTTTTTAGTTGTGTGCCAATGAAAATGTATGCGCCCTACTGTATGTGCCCTTGTTTGTAACATTTTTCTGATGGATACAAACACATAACGAACCTACCCAATCAATTTGCAGGAAAACTAGGTGAAAGCCAATAGAGAAGCTAGTAATAGAAAACAGAAAGCAAAAATGAATGGTAAACTTATGCTCAAACCAGTGGAGGTTTGGAATACGTTTCGTATAACGCACACATTTTGCAGGAAGGTCTAAAGGACATCTAGCAGATATCCCAGCCACCTAGCTATTGAATGGCGTGTTTATTTGGTGATCCGCCCCATACTACTATATCATGATATTTCTAGGACTGTTTGTATGTGTGGCGATACATCCCATACTGCGATGTCATGACATCTATTAGGGCTATTTGTGTGTATGTGGTAAGTCCCATACTACTACTGTCATGACATTCCTAAAACTGTGTATGCAGCGATACATCCCATTCTTCTATATTATGACATTTCTAGGGCTATTGGTGCATACAGCAATCCGTCCTGTCGTATTCTATATCCTGACATTACTAGGGTTATTTTATGTATGTAGTGATACATCCCACACTACTAAATCATGACCTGTCTCTGACTATTTGTGTATACAGCAATCCGTCCCCTACTCCTAGATCATGACATTTCTAGGACTATTTATGTATGTGCTGATACGTCCTATGGTACTATATTGTGACATTGTGTATGTATTGATTTGTCCCATACCACTGTATCATTACACTTCTAGGACTATCTGTGTGTGTGTGTGGCGATACGTTCCATACTACTATATCAGAATTTTTAGAACTATTTGTGTATGTGGCGATACATCCCATACTTCTATATCATGACATTTCTAGGACTATTTGCGTATGCGGTGATATGTGCCGTACTACTATGTCATGACATTTTTAGGACTATTTGCGTATGTGGTGATATGTCCCGTACTACTATGTCATGACATTTTTAGGACTATTTGCGTATGCGGTGATATGTCCCGTACTATGACATGGCATTTCTAGGACTATTTGTGTATGCGGTGATATGTTCCGTACTACTATGTCATGACATTTCTAGGACTATTTGTGTATGCGGTGATATGTCCCGTACTATGTCATGACATTTCTAGGACTATTTGTGTATGCGGTGATATGTCCCGTACTATGTCATGACATTTCTAGGACTATTTGAGTATGAGGTGATATGTCCCGTACTATGTCATGGCATTTCTAGGACTATTTGTGTATGCGGTGATATGTCCCGTACTATGTCATGGCATTTCTAGGACTATTTGTGTATGCGGTGATATGTCCCGTACTATGTCATGGCCTTTCTAGGACTAATTGTGTATGCGGTGATATGTTCCGTACTACTATGTCATGACATTTCTAGGTTTGTTGGTGTATTCAGTGATTTGTCGCATACTAATATATAATAACATTTCTAGGACTAATTATGTAGGTGGCAATTCATCCCATCCAACTACTGAGGTTTGTACACGTGTGCATACCGCTTGAACTGTTCCTGAAATGTTACAGCCACAAACTTAAATGTCTTTTATGTGATAGAGCAACACAAAGTAGCAAGTGTTTTGTGAAGTGTAAAGAAGGGAATCCCTGCTTTTCCAGATTCATGCAAATTAAAAAACTTAAGTGTTGCGTGCATACATATTCAGCCCCTATACTCTGATACCCCTAATTAAAATCCAGTGTGGCCTATGGCCTTTTGAAGCCACCAAATCAGTAAATAGAGTACATCGGTATGTAATTTATTCTCAGTATAACTACAGCTGTTTTAAGAAGGCCTCAGAGGTTTGTTAGATAACATACGTAAACGCGCCGCATCATAACCCAACACACCACACAGATTAAGTTGTGGCAAAGTGCATTGCAGGGTGAGGTTTCAAAAAAATGGCCTAAGCTCTGAACATCTTGCAGAACACTGTTCAATCCATCATCTGTAATTGGAAGGAGTATGGCATAACTGCTAACCTATCAAGATATGACCGTCCACCTAAACTGGCAACCTAGAAAAGGAGGTCACTAATTAGAGAAGCAGCCGGTAGGGCCCAGGGTTACTCTGAAGGAGCTGCAGATGTCATCTAACCTTTTTTTTAAGGGTGGTAAGAATAAAGCCTTTTTTGAAAGCAAGCCATAAGAACTAGGGCACACAGCAAGCATGTGGAAGAAGGTGCTCTGGTCAGATGGAACTAAAATATACCATTTTGGACTAAATGCCAAAAGCTGTATGTGGAGAAAAGCCAACACTGCACGTTACCCTGAACACACCATCCCCACCGTGAAGCATGGTGGTGGCAGCATCATGCTGTGGGGAGGCTGTGCTTCAGCAGGGACTGGGAAGCTGCTCCGAGTTGATAGGAAGATGGAGCTAAAAATAGGGCAATCCAGGGTGAAAACCTTTTTAGTCTACACAGCACAGAAAACCGTCGTATTTTGAAACCACTGAGGGTACGCTGTGCTGCATAGACAGCAATGAAGAGCCCGTGTTGTATTCTAAACATCACGGGCTTTTAACTGTCATGTTAAAAATCCGGCAGGATATGCGACATGATGTTGCAGATTCTGCTAGAGGTTTACGTTGTGCCGTCGGTTTCCCATACGTTCTCTTGTAAGGGCCGACGGAAAAAAAAAAAATCGACTGTGGTCAGTGACAAAAACTGCGGTCCTGCATACGGCAAAAAGCCATTTTTTGTTTTATTTTGTCCTATGCTGTGTGGTCCTAGCCTTAGAGACTGCAAAAGACTTGAGACTGGGGCATAGGTTCACTTTCCAGCAGGACAATGACCCTAAACATACATATGGTTTACATCAAAGCATGCTTATGTATTAAAATGGCCCAAAATTCTGACCTGAATCTCATTGAGAATCTGTGGAATGACTTTTACTGTTCACAAAATTTCCCAACCAAATTTTGACTAAATAACCAAAATCTGTCCTCTAGATCAGGGGTGGGCAACTAATTTTCCCGAGGGGGCCCAAGAAAAAATTTGGGGAATGTTTTTTTAAGGGCTAGAAAAAAATTTTCAACTCCTTTTCACCCAGTACCTATATACTATAGATCCCGGAGTCGATTGCAAAGCTTTTATTAATCGACTTGAGGCCTTAACAACCGGCTTAACGACTGTTTGTGACTTCACAACGCAGTAAGTTATATGTCCCCCAGTATAGGTAATGGGGTGCCCCAGTAAAGTTAGCCCCCCAAGGGGTATATGGGCAGGTTTGGGTTCCCCGGGGTAAATTTTGCGGGGTTTTTGGGTTCCCCCAGGGGTTATAGGCAGGTTTGGGTTTTCCCCCAGCGGGTATATAGGCAGGTTATAGGTTCCCCCAGCGGGTATATAGGAGGTTTGGGTTTCCCCCCAGGGTTATAGGCAGGTTATAGGTTCCCAGGGTTAAATGGGAGGTTATGGGTTTCCCCCGCGGGTATATAGGCAGGTTTGGGTTTCCCCCAGGGGTATATAGGCGGTTTGGGTTCCCCCAGCGGGTTATGGGCAGGTTTAGGCCCCCCAGCGGGAAAAATTTGGGCGGGTTTAAGGTTCCCCCAGGGGTATTATAGGCAGGTTATAGGTTCCCCACGGGTATATAGGCAGGTTTATATTTCCCAGCGGGTATATGGCAGGTTATATTCCCCAGCGGGTAAAGGAAAAATTTCCCCCAGGGGTTTACATTATAGGCCCCCCCGCGGGTAAATCGGTTTATTCCCCCAAAGAGGGTTTTATAGGCAGGAAAGGCCCCCATTTATAAACATTTAAGGTTTTCCCGCGGGTTATGGCGGTTTAGGCCCCAGGGGTTTATAGGAAGGAGGTTCCCCCCTTTAAAAGGCAAAAGTTATAGGTTTCCCCAGTGGATTATGCAGGTTATATGCCCCAAGCGGGAATAGGCCCCCCACTGGGATATGCAAGCTTATGTCCCACAGCGGTCGAGGGGTAATAAAAATAAAAAAAAAAAACAGTACTCCCCTTTTCCCCCTGCCCCTGAAGTCCGTGTTCTCCGTGTCTTCCGCAAGGGGGTGTGATGTTTTCGGCGCGCAGGCATTAGGACACTCGCCCCGCCTGTGCTGTGGTACTCCGGTGAGCACAAGTGCGGGGAAGGAGCTCCGCCCTTGTTCTGCAGACCCTGCAAATGTATGTGCGTCCGAAGACACATACGTTAGGTATGTTACACGGTGTTTTGCGGGCGAAATTTTACCCCCCGCAATTACGCCTGTGCCCCGGGGGCGGGGCGGGGGAGGGAGCGGGGGCCCGGCACTTTCCCCAGCCATTGCTTGAATTGTAGCGGCGCGTATTTGCGGTAAAAATTCCATGTAAAATTATTCCGCCTGGTGGCTTCGCCGGGGGGGGAGAGGAGACGAAACCCTGTTCTTATGAGAACTGTGAATTCCCGAATGAAGGGGCCCCGTTTGGGCCCCGAAATTGGCGCCCTTGCGCGTAATTGGGCCCGAAATCGGCCTTTTTAAAAGCCGTGTGAACTGCTTTAGTCTCCGGCGCCACCCCCATCACCAATCGTCGCGTAGCTTAGATTTGGGACCTTAACGGTCGGTTTTTGGCGGGCATTTAAATAATTAGAGGGGGGTGGGCCCCGGGCGTGCAAGCCAAGGTTTGTCGAGATGTAAAACGGGTGGGAAAAACCCCCAAACAGGTTTCCCAGCTTTCGTGGGGCAAAGGTGGGTACAAAGTGTTCATCAGGGGGTGAAAAAAAGCACGCCACTTCCAGTTTTTACAACAGCCTTTTGTTGAGTTTTGTAGATCTTTGTACCTCACTATATGTTTAACCTAAAGTCTTCTGCGGGCCTTAAATGTTTCAAGGGGATCCCCAAAGACTGTTCTGTTGGACTGTAATTATTTTTTTTTGGATATTGATTTTTAAATTGCCTTTCCCAGTGATTGGCGGCAGCATCATGTGAATGATAATGTGATACCCCAAACACCAAAGCAGCAGCACTGGAGCAGAGGGGGATTTGCAGAAAAAAAATTTTTTTTTTTTCTGGGGTTTCCAAAATCTTATCCAATTTTTTAAAAACCCCGGGGGTTTGTTTTAATTGCATTTTGCTAAAAAAAAAAAAACAAGGGTTTGTAATTTTTCCTTCTGGAAGTGGGAAGGGTTTATGTCAATATCAATATTGGTTTTCTGTAGAGGCAATTTAAAACCCAAATACCTCACATAGTGTGCCTGAATTTGGTATTTGGGGTAAGAGGGTCTAAATAGGATGGCATGATGAGGGCCCCTTTTCCCCCTTCTGGGGAACATGTGGTCACACTGCATCACAGTCTGTAGTAAACTCTAAATACTCCATTTTTGTGAAAATGGGGAAAATGATGAATAATTTATAATATATTTATAAATAGCGTCCCATTCAATTTTTTAGTGGGGTAAAAGTCATCTTTCAACTTTTTTTTTTTTTTTTTTTTTTTTTTGGCCAAGGGGGAGTATATAATTTAGTTTAACAGTGTAAAGCCTCAAATATATTCAGTGTACATGTTATTGTGGGGAGAAAGCAGGGGGCTTCAAACCTATTTATCTTTTCTAGGACTGCTGGGTTGCTTCAGTGGACATCAGTCACTGCCGTCACTTGATTAATGGAACTGGAAGGAACTTAGCTGTCACAATAGCAGCTTCAAAGACTTAAAGGGGGTTGTCTCACTACATTGATTCATCTCACCTCAGTCCTGTTTTCTTGGTTTCATTTTGATGCAGCCCATATAAGAGGGGATATCTCAGAATAAGTAGGACCGTGTACACCGATGGTCTAAACCCGACCTAAAGTAGATCCTGAGCCAGTGAAGTGCGTCTCGGACCATCCTAGACAGATGGACTGTCACATGCTGGAGTGGAAAGAAAGTTCAGCTAGCTGGTAGTCCAGTTGTGGCATTCCTCATGTCAGATTGCAGTACTCCTCAGATAAGGGCACATTGATGGGAGTTCTCTATATAGCACCAGTGTACTCTGCAGCCCTTTGCCATTGTACTCTTTAAAGGAGTTGTCTCCCTACAGAGTTTCACAGAATGCATGAATGAAATACTCTGTCACTTCCTGGTTCAGACTGACTCATTTGCATACAGCTCCTTGCTTTCAGTTGCAAATTTTAGTTAGATTAGCTAAGAAGCTTTTCAAACTGCTCTCAGAAGGCTTTATCTGACCCCAAACAAAGCCCTAATTACAGTTCTGTTTTTTTTAAACATAAATCAAGCTTTTTACTGCTCAGCAGCATGGACACTGCACGTGACCTGTGTGATGATGTACTCATGTTATCTCATTGAACAAACAGAGGGGGAGAATTTTTTTACAGGTCATTTACTGAGGGAACTGAAATGCCAGGGAGGTCAAAAAATTCATTGTATCTCCTTAGGGAAAACAGAGGAACAAAGCAATTATTTTGGAAAATGTCTTTTTTTTGTGTTCCCTACAATTTGAAAGCTATTCTTTGTAGCGAGACAACCCCTTTAACAGAGGTAAGGCACAGTATGTAATGTGTGCAATACTGTGTATTCGTATTTTAATTCTGCAATATACTATAGACCACTAGACTTCTAGTTTAATATTTAAAAAACCAACATAAAATGTATTTTAGAATAGATCTGGAATACATGTTTATAAAACACTTAGCTGGCCCTTTTTTTCAACGTTTTTTTTTCTAGCCCTATAGTTTTTATGATTGTGGTCAAAATGTTGCATTTGTACTCCTCATTTTAAAAAACATGTTTGTCGTGCTCTAAAAGCAGTTGTAAAAGTCATCGAGCCAATACCACATCAGGCTTCAGTTTGGGCCTTTTAAGCAGATATTTCTCTGCTTGGATCCTTAAGGGTCAGTCCACACGGCAAGGTTTTTTCAAATTTTAAAATCGGCCAGCAATCATCCCCATAAACTTTAATAGAAAATCCGTTCATCAGTCCACACTGAACGGATTTTCTGCCAGATGTTTAACACCACCGGTGTTCTGAAAAACATTCAACATGCACAATCTTCCGGCCAGTTTTCAGGTGGAAGATATGCATTTGAGTGGTTGAAGGGGATGGTAAATCCGCAAACCGCAGACAGAACCGTCCCCCAAAACCATCCAAAAGATGACAAAATACTGGCCAGATTCTTAAGACAGAATCCGACTGGTATATTATCACTGCCGTGTGTACAGGCCCTAAGGCAGGGTTTACACGGCAATAATTGCAGGACATATTTTGCTCTCAATTATGCCGTTTGTTAGGGAGCGTGGGGGAGGGTGGGGGAAGTCCGGCAGCCCGCCGGCCCCATAGACATTCATTATTCACAGCATGTATACTCCGTGAATAATTGACATGTCACTTCTCTCCCCCCACGGCGTATTGTGCGAGCAGGGAGAGGAGACGTAATCTATAGTTCTCTATGACAACTGTGGATTACCGTAAAGAATGGGACGTATTTCACCTCATATTTAGCGCAGTATGGCGTGAAATACGTCCCATTTTAAGCCGTGTGAACATAGCCTAAAGAGTTTTCTCATACGGCTGTTTCAGAGAGCCAGCTCTTCACAGCCAGCTTTAGGCTCACACTTTCTGATTAGGTTGTGGGTGGTTCTACAGCAGTGATTAACAGACTCTGCTAGAAAGAGCAGCTCTGATTTGCCAGAGGGACATTGTAACCTTTTACCCTACTGTTTAAACCCTTCTATTTGCAGAGCTATAAAGGGTTAGGGTATGTTCACACGGAGTATTTGCGGGGCGTAATTGCACTGAAGTATGCCCCGCAAATCTTAGCACTCATTGAGACCTGAAACACGTAGCGAGACATGGAGGAATCTGCTGTACTGTTTGTTGCTCCTCTGCGCTTTTAAATGGAAAAGGGAGTGTATTTTATTATTATTATTATTATTATTTTATTATTTTTATTTTTATTTTTTTTAATCATTAAAAAGTACGTTGGATTAGTTTGGCATGCCAATTTTTTTTTTTTACCTGTTTATTAAAAAACTGTTTTTAATGGACATAAAGCCCAGATTTTCAGCTTTTTTTGACGGTATTCTTAAAATTTTATAAAGGGGTTAGGGTTTTCAGCCCTTTAAAAGGGCCCACTTTTTTTAAAAAGGGGGCCCAAAAAATTGGGGACTATTGAGGTATTTTAGGGAGATGTGGGTAATTCCTTTGTTATGTCATTTCAATTAAGCAGATAAAATACTGTGTTGATTTGAGGGTGTGTTGAAGGGAAAAGTTTGCTGTGGGAAAAACATGCGTCAAAAGAGTCTCCATGCGGGGGAAAACAGCACCCCCTAAGCTGCGAAAAAAAAAAAAACCATCTGGAAATTGTAAATTTTTGGAGAGGCAAAATTTTCAGTGTGGTTATCTGAGCAAAAGGCCTGTGAACTCATAAATGAAAAAGACTGAGCCAGGAGCCTACAGTGGTGGATGATGCAGAATAATTTCTATGGTGAAGAGAATCACAACCCCAGAAAAGTGAAAAACATCTCCAAGGGGTATCAATATCCGATTCCATAAAGGAAAGATGTTTTGGGGTAAATAAGGGGTTACGCACGGTGAAAGAAAATTGGACTTTGTTAAAAAAAAATAAAAATCTTAAAAAAGCCAGCCCCGTTCGGGAAAAACATTTTTGGACGATAAAACCAAAGATAACCTCTACCAGATGATGGAAAGAAAAAAGTGTGGTGAAGGGTGGTACGTCTGCCCGAAGCTCCCAATCATCTGTAAAACACAAGGAGGAGTGTGAGGGCTTGGGCATGTGGTGCCTGTGGAAATGGTCACTAGTTTTTGATGATGTGACACAGGCGAAGCAGCCAGATGAAACGAGGGTTCAGAGAATCTTTTTGGGGCTCAAAAAAGCCAAATCCAGCCGTTTATTTAAAACAAAGAAGTGGAATATTTTGAAAGACCTGTTTGTCCCCCATCTCATCCCAATTGGCAGCATTTTACTTGTTAAAGGCTAAATGCAGACGAAAGGCCCCAAAAAAAAAAGCAATGGGAACCATGCAAAAATGGCAGTTTTTAAAAAAGGAGTAAAAAAGAGTCTGGTGTGTCCTGGTCAAGACCTAGGAGCCATTGCCCGCAAAGGGTTTTCGTATTAGAAATAAACTTTTTTTTCTACATTTTAAATTTTTCCCCAATTAAATTTGAGCCCCCGAATGAAGGGGGTTGTGTTAAAAAAATAAATAAAAAATTTCTTTGGGTTCTCAATTTTTATGCAATCTTTTTTTTCAACCCTGAATTTAAAAATGAAAAATTAAATTCAATGCATTGAATTTGGTTTTTAAAAAACTTGTGGTAATGAAAGAACCAAAGTTGAAAATGTTGTCTCTGCCCAAATATTTAGGGACCTTGCAATACATTAGATAGTATTGCTGAATCTGCCCCAGTGTACTTGTAGGGCTCTTTTCGGGCTAAAAAAATGCAGATTTGTAATTAAATCTTAAAAATCCCGATTTAAGTTTAAGGGGCACGGTGCTGGGAAAGAGGTTGACCAGTTGTGCTGCCCAGTAGGGGGGGGTAATTATGTGAAGGTTCTTTTAACCCCCAGGTGTTTGATCCTGAATCATCCCGGCAAGTTTTTGCAAAAAGTACTGAAAACATTGAACAGTTGGGCATGTGCATACTAAAATTGGGGGGGTTCAGTGCATTTAACCCCCCTTTTTTGACCCCCCGTGTCTTTGGTGGTGGGCATTTCAGGTCGTTTGTTTGCAGTGACCCCTTTTACTCGTTCAGAATTGTGATTTGCGGGCTCCCCAGTCGTAGCTCGCTGAGAAATTTCTGTCGGCTTATTTTGGGGCGCATTTCGCAGCGTACTGCGCTTAAAAACAAGGGGAAATGCGCCCGATACTTCGGGAAACCCCTAGTGTTATAGGAAAAAAATATGGGGTTTTGGGCCCCCTCTCCCCCTCATACAATTCGATCTAAATTGTAGCGCGGGGAGATTTAAAGGGCCCGTCAATTACTTGGTGATTTCGCGGCGCGAGCAATGCATGTTTTTTGGGCGGTGGGTCGGGCCCCCCCCTGCCCCGGAATAAGGGTGTCGCACGGGGCTCCCCAAAAACCCCCGATGTATGTACGCCGCAGTAATCGTGTAAAAAATCCCTTTTTCAAAACAAGTGTAGGGAGGGTGTTGCAGCCCTGAGGTGCCCGTGTCTAAAAGCCCAGTTAAAATGATTCGGTTGTTCAACCCGGGTATATTGGGGACGTGTTTCGCCCCCAATTACGCCCGGGGCTCGGGGGCCCGTTGGGCCCATTGACCTTCTTTTTTTCGGACTTAGCCATATTAATTGGGGCATGTACTTTTTCTCCCCCGTTAGCGTTTTTGGCGAGCGGGGAGGGGGCGTAATCATTAGTTCTCCTATGGAAATGTGGATTACCGTTAATGTATGGGCGTTCTGCCCTGTATTTAGGCAGTCCCGCGGAAATCGGGGGAGTACGTCCCATTTTTTAAACCGTTAAAATTGCCCTTTGATGAAATTTAAAATTGCGAATTTCATTACAAGTGTGTTTTAAAAAAAAAAAAAAAAAAAAAAAAAAAATAGTTAAACAGTTATCCCTTAATGGCATTTAAAAAAGTAAAAAATAAAGTGTATTAAAAATTTTTTTTTATAAAAAATAATTGTGCATAATTAACCACAAAAAAAACTAGAATTTTTGGTATCCCCACAACCCTAATAAACTGTAGAATTAATGTAATAAATTATTAAAATGTGAAGTGAAAGGGGTAAAAAAAAATATTAAAATAAAAAAATTGAGAAATTTTGCAATAATTTAAAAGTAAAATTTTAAAACTATTCCCCCAAACAAAAGAACAATTTTTGCCCCCGATAAAATGGGGCCCTCATAAAAAACTTGTTAATAAAAAAACCCAAAAAAAAAAATTTAAACGACTGTTAAAAATGTAAGGAGGAAAAAAATAAAAAAAAATTTTGCTGTATTAAGTACTTTTCAGGGTTGGGCCATTAGGGGTTAAGAAAACTTTAAATTTTCACCCTGACTTTTTAAACCAAAATTTAAAATTTTCCCATAACTTTTTGGGTGTGTATGTAATTTTTTATACATTTTTTTTTTTTTTTTGTGCTCTTATTTTGGGGCCCACTTTTTTAAAATATGAGGAAATTATACATTTTACTTGGTGAAAATGACTTGAATTTCATGCATTTTCCATTTAGTAGTAAATTCTGTAACTGTTTTTTTGCAGGGTTTTCTTTTTTCCCGGGTTTTTTCCACCCCCTTTTGGGCCTACAGAGAGCCTACACGTAGCTGGACAGATTTTTGGGTTTGGAAGGATATTTTGTTTTTTGTGCTGAACCCTTCAGTTTTCCCCTTACTGCCCATGGGTGGGAAAAGGACCCTAGCTATAGGTACTCGACATATTTTATAGTTTTGAGGCTCATGAGAGTTCATGTCTCTGAAAATAAATGCAAATCCAATCCACCGGCCTCTTTCTTGTGTTATAACCATTAAGTGTTACGCTGAGCTTTTTGTTTTTGGGGTTTTAAAACGGGCCCAAAAAACCCCTTGGGGGAAAAAATGGGAAATTTTTTTTACATTTTTTAAAGAGGAAAAAAGGTTTTTAAAAGGGGAAAAATTTAAAACCCGGCTTTTAAAAAATAAAAACATACATATGCAATAGTAAAAATGCATTGATATTGCTACTTGTGTTCCCCAGACACATGGTGCACAGAATTATTTGCACTTCTAGCAATTCACTGCATACAATTTAGGGGTAATCTGAAGTTAATGTAGTCCTTTAGTATCTGGACTTGAAACAGTAAAAATGAAGGATTTGACCAAAGTAAGTAATTCGCTCTGTCCCGTGTTCTAGCTCACTGTGGAAAATAAGTGTAATATTTCCAATGAACTGACTATTCCGGTGCAGTAATGGGAGAAGAGGGATCTAACCCTGCTACTTCTCTCTTCCCTTCGTGAACTACTTTTACATTCTCAGGAACTGATGTTTCACAATTTTCAGGCACCATATGTGCAGTATTCTGCTGAGATGAGCGTCACTACAATCCCACAAATTGTTTCTAGTTCCCTTATTGTGCTTATTTATAGTAAACCAAGGTCAAATGAGCAGATATTGTAATGTAAAAAACAAAGTTGTGCAACACAAAAACGGCTAGGACTACAATGAAAGACATAAAATACAGCAGCACAACAGCAAGACCTACACAACCATTGAATATCTGGATTATTTTGAGTTGCATTGCTGCTGTATTTACTATAGAAGACTACTTGAGGTTCTTAGTGCACATTTTAACCATTTCCCTCATATGTACATTGAAAAGGGTCTGTTTCCCACATCCAGAATGATTTGTACGTGGTGGTAGTTGCTGGGGGCAGAGATGCTGTGCTTGCATGACCACAAGCTGGAGGATGACTGTGATTGATGGCTGATCTCCAGCATTAATGACGGGATTAGCAAACACTCAGATCCTCCATGTTTAAAACATATTAAACCATATCCATATTATGTATCCCCACTCCTCATACACCTCCTGACACGTACATACCTAGTATACACACCTAGCATACATACATACGTACATACTTCTTACACCTCCTGACACGTTCATACATAGGACAAAAAAAAATACACCTCCATTTGTAATTTGGATAGGCACCGACGCACACTGTTGTGGCTGCAAAAAGCAAATTCCTGGACACAAAGTACAGCAGGCACTTAAACCCATAAAAACATTGAACTAATGTAACATTTAAAATGCATTACTGTTATTTTTTATATATGCATAAAATGAAGGTTTTTAGTGCACCATTTGATCAAATTGAATATGCCCATCTACCGCATCAAGGTTGCCTCATCAGGTGGGTCACTAACTAATGCAGGACCTAAACCACCATACATTGAGTAACAAGCTCCATTTGCACTGACTTATAATTATCACATACAGCCAGGTAGGAGGAGTGCTTCAAACAACAAATAGTTTGGCCGTATAACTTGCACACTCCAGGTAGGAGAAGTGCAGTTCCAAGATGGAAAGAGACACTCCTCCATATGTAAAATCCAAGAAAAAAAATAGTTATACACTTACACTCACCGGCCACTTTATTAGGTACACCATGCTAGTAAGGGGGTTGGACCCCCTTTTGCCTTCAAGAACTGCTCAATTCTTCGTGGCATAGATTCCACAAGGTGTTGCAATGATGCTCAAATTGGTACCAAGGGGGCCCAAAGAGTGCCAAGAAAATATTCCCCACACCATGACACCAACCCCCCAGCCTAAAACCGTTGATACAAGGCAGGATGGATCCATGTTTTTCATGTTGTTGACGCCAAATTCTGACCCCTACCAATTCCGAATGTCGCAGCAGAAATCGAGACTCATCAGACCAGGCAAAGTTTTTCCCAATCTTCTACGTCCCAATTTCGATGAGCTTGGGCAAATTGGAGCCTCAGTTTCCTGTTCTTAGCTGAAAGGAGTGGCACCCGGTGTGGTCTTCTGCTGCTGTAGCCCATCTGCCTCAAAGTTCGCCGTACTGTGCGTTCAGAGATGCTCTTCTGCCTACCTTGGTTTGTAAAGGGTGGCTATTTTGAGTCACTGTTGCCTTTCTATCAGCTCGAAAACCCGTCTGCCCATTCTCCTTTGAACCCCTGGCATCAACAAGGCATTTTCCCCCCACGAACTGCCCCTCACTGCATGTTTTTTCTTTTTCGGACCATTCTCTGTAAACCCTAGAGATGGTTTGTGCGTGAAAATCCCAGGAGATCAGCAGTTTCTTTAAATAATCAGACCAGCCCTTCTGGCACCAACAACATGCCACGTTCAAAGGCACTCAAATCACCTTTCTTCCCCCTACTGATGCTCGGTTTGAACTGCAGGAGATTGTCTTGACCATGTCTACATGCCTAAATGCACAGAGTTGCCGCCATGTGATTGGCTGATTAGAAATTAAGTGTTAACGAGCAGTTGGACCAGTGTAGCTAATAAGGTGGCCGGTGAGTGTATATTTACCATTAATAGTAAGTGCAGTAAAAAAGAAAAAAAAATAGAAAAAAGTTGCTAAAGACACAAGATAAATAAACTTCTACCAATAAAGTTAACTGAAAATCGTTTGTAATTATATCCTGGATATTGGTCCTCACGCTAAAAATGGCTGTCAGTAAAATGTTAAAGCCTGTACACCCATCTGCGTGACAGGGCAACCTCTTTAGAAGGGACTATGCTAAACGAACATGCCTCTGTGAACATTTTTTGGGGCACATTTACTATGGCAATTGCAGCAGAAATCTGTACATGTTTTATGCCACACTTATGTATTTTAGACAGGTTTTAAGATGCTTCTGTACCCGGTCTAAAAAGGGTGTGACTTCACGGAAAAATTATTTAAATATAAAATTCATATCAAAACGGAAAAAGAAAACAAAAATTAGTTTAACCTGGACAATGAACCAACACATAACAGGTGAGAAAACAAGGTCGAGTTAGTCGCAGATCATAGATTATCCCAGTCCCTATTTAGTACATATTAAAGGGCTTGTCTCACTACATTGATTCATCTTACCTCAGTCCTGTTTTCTTGGTTTCACTTTGAATTCAGGGGCATGTTTACTGGCTTCTACTAGGCTACAGTAGAAACCAGGTCTGTAGCTATAGCCACTAGAGCTGGCAGCCTATCAGGAGAGATCAAAATGGTCTGTAGCTATAGTGACCTGAGGAGCTGATGCAGCCCATACAAGAGGGGATATCTAGGAATAGGTAGGACACTGTTAATGGACATATATTGGAAAGTGACTTGTTTTTGTAAGATCTTTAACATAAAAAGCAATCCTTGTAGTGAGACAACCCCTTTAAACATTCAGTTAACATATAGTATTAGACTGTGCACATCGAACTGGGATAGTAATTGCATAGTGTATAGTATCAGATCACCTGACGCCCCAATGCACGTTTCACCAATGCTTCCTCAGGGGGAGTGTCTGTGTGTCTACATATGATCTATATAACTGCCAGCAGTGTGTTACTTGACCCTATCTAACTAACAAATGTGTATATACTTAGAAGACCTCAGAATGTACTTTTACGGTTCAAAAAATACATATCCAGGTAATTATTAAAAAGATCGCAGCGATCAAAAAAAAATCACAAAATAGAATGAATTATAAGCAGAAACAAATGCGGCGTTTAAATACTCTATCTGCGCATGTGAATAAAGCCGATACCCCACTTATGGCAGAATCAAGCGAGTGCACATGCGGACAGACACCTCACACTGTGCTGTAGATCACAATACAACCCAGTGTCTGCACATAGTTGTAGAGCAAGAACTGGGTGGATCAAGATACTGTATATGACAAAGCTTAAAGGAAAAGTAAGGCAGGAAGTGTGGGAAAGTGACCAGTGAGTGAATGCAAGTGTGCGGAAGTGAGCAAAAAGAGAACATGTGGCAGTGAGAGAAACTTATAAAAAAAAAAAAAAGTGAATAAGTAAATATTGGGTAGATGGATAAATTGGTCATGTAACACACTGCAGGCAGGTATATATAACATCATATGTTGACACACCCCCTCTGAGGAAGCATTGGTGAAACGTGCGTTGGGGCGAGGGCTGTGGAGTCGGAGTCGTCATAAAATGGACCGACTCCGACTCCCAAAATATATAAGTTGGTCCAGTTAGTTCGATGCAGTGCAAAGAGCAGAGGAATTGGGTACTAGCCAGTGCTCTGTCCCATATCTTCAGCACTCATCACATGAGAAGTGTAATTGATGAAGTGGAGCAAGCAAAGCGCTGCCTCAGGCGGTAAAGTTTCTGCTCTCAGGGCAAAAACTGATTTAGCATCAAAATTTTCAACCTGTTTTTAAGAAGAAGAAGTGTTACCATATCAATCAGACCTGACTGTGGTGAGGCATTCCTTTATACCTGACATTGTTAGAGTTGTTGCCCCTGTGGGTCACAGCTTTAACCCCAACCCAGTAGTGTAGTGAGGCCGTTTCTAGCTGGAAATAATGAAGTCAGATGTGAGTCATGTTATGAAGGTTATGATTGACGGCTTACTATTTCTCAGCACAAATTCAGAGACTACTCAATGTTCCATGCCAGTGTTTTGCATATTTTACTCAATTTTTTTTGGTCCTAAAGTCCTATCAATAAATATATTTTACACTGACAATCAAAATGGTAAACAATGGGTTCAAATTGTGACTTTCAGGCTCCATATCTCACCATCCACTACAGCTTTGTACATGACTTTACTGTCATCTTACATCTTATACATAAAATGTGACTTGCTCAAGTATTTAGCATCTGCTTAGTTACGTTTTGACTCCTAAAAATCAAAGTGCTTATTTTTATATTGATGTTAGTATTTGGGGGAAATCACCTTTTGGTTTTCAATACTGCTGAATACTTATGGTCTCTGCAGGGTGTGGAAGTCGGCAAGCCGACTAGCCTCGACTCGACTCCTCCAATTTCCCAAACACTCCGACTCCCTCATACACGGAGAATGTTTAAGTGATAACTTTACTGTAGTAAAATGGTAACATTCAGGCTGTTTATCACCTTAATGATACAATAATCCAAGTATTTAGGTAGAAACAGGACACTGACAAGCAATATAGTAACAATGTTTTGATCTTTTAAACACTTGTGGGTAGAGTTGAAGAAAAAGCACGTCAGAGGACGTGAAACAGCTGTTGGCTGTGTTTGTGAAATGTGCCGATTCCCTGATTTTATGTTCCAATAAAAGGATTTTTGCAGAAGAAGTTGGGTGAGTGCCGTAAACACTCTTTCTGAAGATTGTTAATGATGGTTAAGATGTACTAAATAGGGACTGGGATAATCTGATCTGCGACTAGCTCCACCTTGTTTTCGAACGTTGTGTTGGTTCGTCGTCCAGGTTAAACACATTTTTGTTTTCTTTGTCTGTTTTGTTTGATGTGAATTTTATATTAAAGTAACTTTTCTTATTATTTTTGGTATTAAGTCCTCTTTTTTCTTCTGTTGGTACCTGTGGTGATTTGTAGACTGTCTACACTGCGTTTACGCTGTCTGCAGAATAGATCTGCCCCAATGTTTACATATGACTTGGCCCTCACAGTGTGTAGTTTATAATTTTTATATGTCAAGATGTGGAAAATATTATGAAGTTGAGTGAATGGAGGCAACACTTGAGTTTAAAGGGGATGTATCGCTTCATCAGTTCAGCTGTTTTGTTGTAGCTTCATTATCTCAGTTATCTCTATTAAATCCAGGGGCGTTTCTTCTCCTCCCAGCTCGGTGTCTCTTAACTGAAGGGGGATGACATCCCCCCCCCCCCCCCTTCACTGTTCGTGCTCGCTCCCGAGTCAGTGTGTTTGAGATCAGTGGGTGGGGATAGCACATCACTGCTCGTCACCCACCTCTCTGTCTGAGTCCACATGTCACTGTGTCGTTCCTCTCCCTATGCAGTCTTATTTTGTAAGAGCTGTTTGTTTACATACCAAAGCCCTGCATTCAGTCTTCTATGAACTCAGAGCACTGAACTCTTCTCCTCTCCCAGCTGGAGGTTTGTTACAGTTGAATCCAGTCTTCTATGAACTCATCCAGAGCAGCACAGATCTGTCTCCTTTCTACGTTTACACGCAGCAGCATTAAGGCACTGGGCAAAATTCTGCTGTTTTCTGATTGTAGAAGCAGCTGCAGTGTTACTGTACAGTTCCTGGCTGTGCAGAGTGAATTGTTGCTGGCCCCTCATTCTAAGTGAGAGAGGCGGGAATGCACACTCCGTGAATAAGAATGGGGGCCAGACAGAATGTAAAGTAGAGCCGTCAGCCAATGACATGAAAGGAGGAGGGATCCGACCGGCACTGGGGAACAGTGTTCACAGAAAACAAAGATAAGGAAGACTGTGAAAACAAGACAGCTTTGCAAATGACATCCAATTGCAAAGTTGCTTGTTTTCACTGTCCCCTTATCCTGAAGACCATTTAATGATACAACCCCTTTAAGGATATGAGACACTGTAAGACTATGTCTACATTGCAGTGGACAAAAAAAGACCAGAAAACCAAATACTAAAAACGTTCATAAAACTGAGTTTTTTTTGTCCACTGCCTGTCAAAAGCAACTGAAAAACATCATTGTAAAAAAACAAACACGATAAACGCTGAAAAAATGCACGTTTTTCTATACAGTGGAGACACAGCCATAGACTCCAATAGTTAATTTTCTGCTCCGCTCAGTCGTTTTTTGCAACATTTCAAAAAATGACCAGCAGAAAAAAGACGCTCTGTGGAGACAGTTTACTATGGGAGCTGTTTTCAGTCGTTTGTTTTTAGAAAACAAAAAAAGGCTGAAAAACTGACGTTTTTCTGTGCAGAGGAGACAGAGCCTAAGGCTAAGTCTACACAGTACAGGTTTTCCATTCGTTTCGGTGGATTCAGTGCCGCATAGACAGCAATTAAAAAATCTGTGCTGTAGTCTACACAGCACAGATTTTTTTTTTTTTTTTACTGTCTGTTTTAAAATCCAGCAGAATATGCAACATGTTGCATATTCTGCTGGATTGCCATCAAAATGCCGTCAGATTTTGGACGGCATTTTGACATTTGCTGTGTAGCCCTAGCCTAAGATTGCGTCCACACAACAGATGTCAAAATACACTGCAGATTCTGAATGCTAAAACTGTGTCTTTCTACAAGTATTTTGACGTGGTTTTCAATATGGATTTTAAGTCCCTTTTTTTCCAGTGGATTTACAGTCAGAAAACGAGTCCCATTCATCTCTATGTGGTTTTCGACGCGGATCCGAAATAGAGATGTTTGGGACACATTGGTCCACATATATGAAACCTCAGTCTATATAATCAACGGCACACACAGATTTTTCTTGATGCAATTAAAAAAAACTTTATTCTTCCATTGTCAATCACAGTATGTAAAATCTGGGTGAAGCAAGTAAATATATAACATATTATTCACAGAGCTTGTCCCAAATGTTTTCAGTCAAAGACCTTTGTCTAGGGAATCTTGTATAGCTGACATTCAATGAAACACCAGTTTTTTTTTTTCTTTTCACATGTATGAAACCTGTCTAGGTCTAAAACTTTTCTTGTTGCCCACAGCAACCAATCAGAGCTCCCCTTTCATTTCATATAGTGCTCTGAAAAAATGAAAGAGGAGCGCTGATTGGTTGCTACAGGCAAAAAAAAATAAAGGGTCACATGTATGAAAACTGTTTAGGTCTAAAAAAGCACTTTTGGCTTGTAGGTTACTATGAGCAAAAATTGAGTTTTAGACCAAGACCGTTTTCATACATGTTCCCCATTGTTTTGTCCTGGAATATGGTGGATTATAGAACATGTTCTAAATTTTTTTTATGAAGAAACTTCCTTTTTAATATAGCACTTCAAGTCGTGTTGACTACGAGTCAGAATTTCAATTGAGGTCAGAATTTGTGTGGATTTCTGACTGGAAATCCTTGCTGTGTAAATGGACCCTTACAAAGGCCAAATTCTGAGGAGTGGGTCAGCGGTCCCCCAACACAGCAGGTTTGCTATGTGGTTCTCAGTGTAAGTACTTGCTGCAAACAAGTCCAGTGATCTGGATATGTAAGGATCATTGTCATGTCCCATGACTTCATGGTTCATATTCAGCATTGTAATTTCTATTACTGCTTTGCATTGTCTTAAGTTTGTCCCTCTCATCTTCCTGTATGGGTGCTCTTAGGTATTCAGCTCCTCCCTCCTTCTAGCATTCTCCATCTTTCTGTCTCACTCAAGCACTGCATCCTCATCCTCTGCATCAGCTCTGTAAAGTTATCATCTTTTCACCTACTACTTTGGTGTAAACTACAAGATTCAGCCTGGAATAAACTCCTGTTGGTTCTTCATACACGCCGGAGCAGTCGAGTTGTCACTGTCTGACAAGATTTCTGAAGTAAGTTTTAGGCCTCGTTCACACGGCTTATTTCAGAACGTATTTACATCAGATTGCCGATCGTAAATACGTTCTGAAATCAGTTGAAAATCAGTTGCAAATAAGTGCCACTAAGTGTGGCACGTATTTGTAACTGATTTCCCAACGGATTCCCCATCTCCATTCATTGTAGGTGGTGAATCCGTCCGGAAATAATTGACATGCACATTGTTTTTCCGTCCGGATTGCCGTCGTCAATCCGCGGCGGCAATCCGGCACGGAAATACGCGTCGTGTGAACGACGAGCCGTATTTTCTATTGAAATCAATAGAAAATAGGCTGTTACTTATTTCTGACTGATTTGCCGACGGATTGACGATCGTCAATCCGTCGGCAAATACGCGGCGAAATAAGCCGTGTGAACGAGGCCTTACAGTTCAATACAGACTTCCATTACCACATGGGCCTGATGAATTTCTACGCTTGCTGTCAGATATGGAGTCAGAATAATCATTGTGTGAGGAGTGAAGGCTGACTGGTCTGATCCTACAGAAGATGTTTTGTACCATACTAAATATGTTAATTCTGGGACACGGACTCCTCGTAGAATACATAGATACCAATTCTACGCACAAATCCTCATTCCATTCCACTGTGTAAACATAGCCTTACAGGTCTTGTAAAGTCAATGCCTACAACATATATTTATATACACAATGCAGATATGGAGAAAATTTGTAGATTTAGTAAACTATTCAAAAATTAAAAGGGTGTTCCCAGTATAGATTTTGATGGCCTATCAAAGGAATATGCCATGAACGTCTGATAGGTGCAGGCCCGTATCTACCTCCGGAACGCACCCCCCCCCCCCACCCCGGAACTTCTCAGGTCAGAAGAGAGCCGTTTATTCTATTTTATGGTAGTTCTGCGAACACACACCTCAACATTCCTCCGAACTCCCATGGAACCAAATGGGGAGTTGTGCGCACCCAGCTGTCCATTCTGAGCTTAGGCTTCTGGAGGCCAAGTTTGGTGCGGGTCAAAGAGGTGGGTCCTGCAGCCATTAGACTTTGATGGTATAGTCTGTTGATATACTATGAAAGTCCATGGTGGAGAGTATAATTCATAAACTAATTCAAGACTACAAATGTATTGTAAGACAGGCCTAAGGTTTTAGGTTGTTGTCTTTTCAGATCTCTGAAATGTTACTGGACAAAAATTTTATTTATATTTTTTTGTCTCTTCTAAATGGTTTTTTTCTTCTTTTTTTCATTAGGCTGTATCAAAGATGGTCTGGCAGAGTGTCTGGTCTGGAGATTTAATGCTACAATGAGGACACACACACGGGGAGCCCCCAGTGTGTTTTTCATATATGTGCTTTGTTGCGCCATTGCACATGCCTCGGAGGACCGCACAAATGCTCAAATCCCATTCCTCAATGCAAAATACGATGGTTACCCCATGCTGTATTTTTCGAAAGGGGAGGTGGAGAAGCTGCGTGCCCAAGCCACAAGCACCCATCAACACATTGCATCACGCATCAACAAAGCCGTGCATACTATGCTCACTAACCCCACTGAATTCCTCCCCCCTTGGGATCCAAAGGACTTTTCAGCCAGATGGAATGAAATTTATGGCAACAACTTGGGAGCATTGGCTATGTTCTGTATCTTGAATCCTGACAACACTGAAGCTCTTGGCCTGGCAAGAGAATACATGGAAAGAATGGCAGCACAGCCTAGTTGGTAGATTTTTTAAAATATTTTATTTTGATGCATGTTTTACTGTCCAATATGTATTGATGAAAATTGTGTTCCTGAGCATTCAGCTCCATTCTACCAACATTGGACTGCACGTTTATCATGCTTTATGTGGTCTAATTGGTTTTCCATGACTCTCCATGACTCCGTATTGGAATCCATGTGAAAACTGTTGGATCCACATCCAGGACTGCACTCTGTTATCTTTCTTGTGGTGCCGTAGATTTTGAATGGAGGAAACTGCCACTGGTTTATTTAAAGACTTCCTCACTGCAATAGTACAGTGAAGAGGAATGGGGTCCCCGTTTTAAACATTGTTTGGAGCACTTCTTTTAAATGAGAATTTGGACCAGAGTTTACATCGTGAGTTACAGTGCAGATTTTAAATTCGCAATGTGGGAAAAATAGATTACATCTGCTTTGATGCAGATTTTCCCCATTGAAATGTCCAAAACACATTGTTAGATCTACTCCTACAAGTTGCAAATCTGCAGTGGAAATCTAGGGGTTTGGCTTTGATTTTTGGTGCAGATTCCAAAATATTTTTTTTTTTTTGAACAAACAGTCCTGTGTGAACATACCCTAAGACGAGTTGTAGATCTGTGTGAGTCTGATCTAGTGTAATCAGACACGATACAGTTTTACTTTGTCGTGGTTCTACCAAACCATATGTTGTGGATCTGGAGAAATTCTTGTCAGGTCTATCATAATGTAGCAAGGACTGTTACTCAACAAATAGGAGTCTAGGTATCCTGTAACATTCAGTATACATAAGACTGTATCAAAGCTATAGATTGAAATTTTTGGGTATGTTCACGCAAGGGATTTGTTTGCTGATTCTGACTTGGATTCCACGTCATTGTGCACACAACGCAGATTTTATATATATTTTTTTTTTCAGCGCTGAAAATATTGACAAGTTTACTTTTGAGGAGGATTTTGTGCTGAATCCTTACCTCCATGTTATAGTATATTGGAGGCAGAAAATCCATGTAAATAATGCACTTACTGGTGCGGATTTTCAGTGTGGATTAAATGCTGATTTCAGCGGTGCACATTGACCACATGAACATACCCTTTGCTGGTATTTAGTATCTTCCAAATGGTGGAAGATAGTGTCTTCTAGAGATGCTTCTGAAGCAAGTTAGTATGACCTGAATTTTATTCATTTAAATCTCAAATATCTGCTTATTTTGGGCTTAAGAGTCCAGTGGGTTGTCCTAATTGGCAAATGACAGCTTTCTCTGCATGAATGCTAATACAGGCAAGGCTGTCAAGTGAGTGAGACTGTCCACCAAAGTGCTAAGACCAAGATGAAGACCAATTTTTCAATTAATAATACAAGTAGTAATAAATATTTTTACACCAAACTATATATGAACGTGTTCAGCTTCTCCTGCATTATAAGGGAAAGGCTGAACTGCAATTTTCATGGTTAAAGGTTTCCCTTGAGTGGCTGTACCCACTAATGCCCTTAAGGGTTGTAATGCCCTTAAACCCTCTCGTTATTTGGGGCTTTAATGACCTCTCAAGGCCTAATAGGCATACTGTATAAAGATGTTCTTTCTAGTGGACTTCATTAGGACCCCAGTGCGTGTGATCGTGCTGCATGGCTGCCCATAGGGAGCCTGAAGCCCTTTCCCTCTAAAATTATTTGGATGCCACAGTCACTGATGACTGTGCTCGTGGACGCCATCAGAAATTTCTGGGCCCCCAGCCTCAGACACGGTGCCCCCAGCCTTAGGGGGGTCGCTGGGGCAGAGGGGGGGGGGCTTCAGTGGGGCCCCACAGTATCTCAGTGTGTGAAGAGGGGGGGCCGCGCTCCGATTCATAGCAGTAACTTACTTGCTGCAGCACTTCCAGTTCTCATGCAGCCTGTGGTCGGAGTCGGCCGCTCTCTCCCTCCCTCCCAGCAGGAGTCACTGAAGCGCCCGTCCACAGGCAGAGAGAGAGGAGGGGCCGACTCCGATCACAGGCTGCATGAGAACTTGAAGTGCTTCAGCAAGTAAGTTACTGCTGTGAATCGAAGCGCAGGCCCTCCCCTCCTCACACACTGAGCTGCACAGGCCCCTGCGGACAGTCAGCTGCAGAGCCCGTTTCCAGGCTGACTAGTCTATGAAACAAGAGGGCTGGCTTGCAGCAGAACCTCTCTAACTCACATCACCTGTCTCTGATATCTGCTTTGTGCAGAATCTGAATCAGCATGTGACCTATGAGAATAAGGGCATGTCCCCACTGCACGGGTTTTCGGCCAGTTTTTCAGATGGTTTGCCGTTTTGCAGACCGCCTGAAAAAACCAGCCGAAAACGAGCCCAATGGTGCTCTATGGAAAACCCGTGCAGCAGTCCCCACTGCATGGGGTTTCCGGCGGACGGTTTTTCTGCCCGCGGTCCGGCCGCAAAACATTGAACATGCACAATCTTCCATCCGGTTTCCGGACAGAATCTGTGCATGTCAATGTGGAGGGGGAGGGTATTTGTCCTGTGCAGTGGGGACACGCCCTAAATCTCCCTGCTCTGCTGTAGTTCTCAACATTGAACCCTTATATAGCACAGCAACTAACACTGCCATACACATTATGCATGCCTCTACACCCCTCACATTTTTGTACGTATTGTTTTATATCTTTTCATGAGACAACACGAACTATATGACACTTTAGAATGTGAAGTAGTCCGTTCTACAGCTTGTGTAACTAGGGTATATAAATTTGGTGTGCATTCAAAATAACTCAATGCACAGTCATCAATGTCTAAACTGCTGGTAACAAAAGTAAGAACATCCCCCTAAAATGCATAAATTGTGCCCAGTTTGCCATTTTCCCTCAGTGTCATGTGACTCATTAATTTTACAAGGTTTCAGTTGTGAATGAGAAGTAGGTTGTTAAAGGGGATGTATCGCTTCCTTAGTTTGGCTGATTCATACTGCTCTCAGCTTCTCAACTCTTGAAATGCAGGGGCGTTTCTTCCCCTCCCAGCTGGGTGACATCATTCCCCCCCTCCCCCTTCACTGTTGCATGCTGGCTACCGAGGACTCCCCCCACCCCCTCTCTGAGGTCAACATGTCACTGTGTCTCTCCCCGCAGTCCCTTATTTTGTAAGAGCTGTATACATACCACAGGCTGCATTCAATCTAGACTGAGCAACTGAACTCTTCTCCTCTCACAGCTGGAGATGCTCTATGAACGGCACAGATCTCGCTTCTATGCAGGAGAGTTGGGCACCGGGACAAAACTGTTATGTTTTCTCATTGTAGAATGTTGCAGTCTGTTTCTGCTGGGTGTGGAGAGAGAAACTGCTACGGCCCCTAACTCTGAGTCAGGCAGGGATCGACACAAATTATGCTATTTCCTGATTGTGTAAGCCCTTCAGTGTAATTCTGTTTCTTCTGCCTGTATAACGTGAAAATGTGACGGTCCCTTACTCTGAGTGAGAGACACAGCTCCGTGAATTCGACCGGGGGCTGTACAGAATGTAAATGAGCTCTCAGCTAGTGAAATGCAAGGAGGAGGGATTCGACCAGGACTGGATATCAGTGTAAACAAAAACACAGATAAGGAATACTGTGATAACAAGACAGCTTTGCTAATGACATCCAATTGCAAAGTTGCTTGTTTTCACTGTTCCCTTATTCTGAAGACCATTTAATGAAATGATAAAACCCCTTTAAATGTGGTGTTAACACTCTCATAATGGACAATGAAAGTTCAATAATGACAACTCTCTGAAAATCTGAAAAAAAAAAAAAAAAAGAATTGTTGCCTTAGGCTTTAGGAAGGTTGCCAACACCCTGAAACTGAGCTGCAACAAAGTGGCCAAGACCATACAGCAGTTTAACAAGATGGGTTCCACTCAGAACAGGCCTTTCCATGGTCGACGTTGCACGTGCTCTGTGTCATATCCAGAGATTGTCTTTTCAAAATAGACATATGAGTGCAGGCAGCATTGCTGCAGAGGTTAAAGGGGTGGGTGGCCAGCCAGTCAGTGCTCAGACCATATGCGGCATACTGCATCAATTTGGTCTGCATGGCTGTTGTCCCAGAAGGAAAACTGTTCTAAAGATAATTCACAAGAAAGTCTGCAAGCAATTTGCTGAGGACAAGCATACTAAGGACATGGATTACTGGAACACAATGTCCTGTGTCTGAGACCAAGATAAACTTATTTGGTTCAGATGGTATAAAGCGTGTATGGCGGCAATCAGGTGAGGAGTACAAAGACAAGTCTTTCTTGTCTACAGTTAAACTTGGTGGTGGGAATGTCATGGCTTGGGGCTGCATGAGTGCTCCCGGCTGTAAGGAGCTATAGTTTGAGGGCACCATGAATGTCAACATGTACTGTGACATATTCCAACAGAGCATGATCCCTTCCCCCCTCGGAAACTGGTCCGCAGGGCAGTATTCCAACATAACGACCCCAAACACACCTTCAAGACCACCACTGCCTAGCTAAAGAAAAGAAGGGTAAAGGTGCTGGACTGGCCAAGCATGTCCCCAGAGCTAAACCCTATTGAGCACCTGTGGGGCATCCTCAAACGGAAAGTGAAGAAGCGCAAAGTCTCTAACATCCCCCAGCTCCATGATGTCTTCATGGAGGAATGGAAGTGGATTCCAGCGGCTGCAACCTGTGAAGCTCTAGTGAACATCATGCCACAGAGAGTTAATGCAATGCTGGAAAATTATGGTGGCCACACAAAATATTGACACTTTCGGCACAATTTGTCCATTTTCTTTTTTTGTTGTCAGCAGGTTAGACATTGATGGCTGTGTGATGAGCTACTTTGAGTGCACACCAAATTTACACTGATATACAAGCTGTAAACTGAGTACATTGTGTGAAAGTGTCATATCTTCAGTGTTGTCCCGTGAGAAGATATAATACTATCTACAAAAAATGTGAGGGGTGTACTCATTTTTGTGAGATGCTGTGTGTGATATATATATTTTCTCCACCACCTCTCAGATCGGAGAGGATTGCGTGTCACATAATTTGCTAAATAAGTATTTGGATATGTTTTACGAACCGAATATCAGAACCCAAAACGTAGTTGGGTTTCAAGTGTGATTACATTGATTTCAATGTAAAATATGTATCGCCATTCAGATGATACTTGTTTTACATACGTTTTTGCGTTATGTAAAACAGATGCTTCAAAATTGACAATTTCCCAATCTTGATCGTTTTACGCATTGAAAAGCCCATAGAAACAATAGGGATATGTTTTTGAAGTCCAGAAAACATTTCCAAAAACATACCAAACCTTGGATGTGTTTAATTCATATACATTTTATTTATTGCAAAAACGTACCCAAGACGCTTTGGGGAAAAATTCCCTTTTCCTCCTTGTAAGTACAACCTATGTCTTGTGACCTGCACCTTTAGTACATTCTTCACAATTAATAGCATGTCTAGACACAATTAACCCCTTAACGACCGCGCACCGTCTTTTGACGGCGGCCGGTGCGGGTCGTTTTGCGGCGCCCGGTGCCGCAGCTGCGCTGGGATCGGGGCTGAACTACACAGCCCCGATCCCAGAGCATGTCCTGCAGGCATCGGGGAGCGGAGGAAACTCCGCAAACCCGATGCTTTAACCCCTTTTATTGCGGCGGTGCGTTTTCCCCAGCGCAATCAAAGGGATCCCCTGCTCCGTCGGGTGATCGGAACGCCCGGTACAACCAGAGCTCAGGGACCGGCTTGCACAGTCAGCTCTGGGACCTAGATGGCCCCAGAGTTGTCTGTGTAAGAAGCCAGTGATTAGGATGCACTGTGTGCTGTCCTAATCACTGCCTGTGTCAGACTGACACAGATTAGCATGTATTAGCATATATGAATATGCTAATACATTACTAAGTGTAAAAAAAAAAAATTAAAAAAAAGTTAAACAGTTCTCCCTTCGGGGGAGTAAAAAAAAAAAGTACAAAAAAACCAAAAATGAAAAAAAAAAAAATAAAAAAAAATAAATAAAAAAATAAAAAATAAAAATATTATAAAAAAATAATTGTACTTTTAAATTAAGCAAAAAAAAAAAACCCTACACATTTTTTGGTACCCCGTCTTTTAATAACTTTTGAATTAATCTAACAATTTTTAAGTGTGAAATGTGAATGGTGAAAAAAAAAAAATTAAAAAAAAAAAAAAAAAATTTTGTAAAAAAAAAAAAAAAATCTAAAATTTTTTTTGGGTTTTACTTAAACTTTTCCCTTATAAAGTAAAAAACTTGTCTCAAATAAAACGGGGCCCCTCATCCAACTGCGTCATTGAAAAAAATAAAAAAGTTACAACTGTTTAAAGCAAGAGGCCAAAACAAAAAAAAATTTTTGGGGTCTTTAACAACTTTTTCAGGCGTTCGGTTTAAAGGGGTTAAATGAAGCCTTTAATTTAAAAAGGGCATCTATTTAAATACAACCCTAAAAAGGCCTTCAAATAACCGTTCGTATGGAAGCTTTGAGCCTAGACATACGATTTATTGTATAGAATGTACTAAGTCCAGGTTAAGTTGCGTATATTGTACTAAAAGGAGAAAAAAAAAGAGGGGGTACACAAAATTCAGGGGTACCCCCAATTTGATCCAGCACGCCCAAAACAAAGGGCTCACCTTCCAAAAGGACTCGTTGTTGTGCTGTGGTAGGGACCCCACGCTGTAGCCCCTCTGGGGGGCCTTTCACCGCTGGCAGGCAAAAAACCGGGCAGGAACGACGACTGTGTCCGTAAGCCGAAAAAATCCAAAAAGTCCGGTGAGGATAAAAACACAGTCCTTTTTTTTAAACATGTTTAAAAGACCCAAAATGGCACTAAACCTCCGCTAGGGGTTTTCAAAAAGCCGTTTTGAGCGTATAGCTTTGCTCACTGTTTAAAAAGGCCAAAATTTCCCCCCCTGGGTTAAAAAAATACTAAAAAAAAACACCACCTTTAGCTATTATCACACGACATTCCAAATAGGAGCATTTTAAAGGGGGAATTCCCATTTTTTTACTGAATGTATGCTACAAAATATGAGCTCTAAAAGTATGATTATGTATATTTTAAATGGTATAAAATATTTTTTAAAAAATTTTTGTAAATCCCTTTCACTATCTTTTTTCCCCACATAAAACCTCTCTTGTTCTATTTTTTGAAAACCCATGTAAAAAGTATACCACAAATGTGGAAAAAAATTTAATTTTTATAAATGGCCTCTGTATGTCTACGGGGACAGTTTTTTTCCCAGTGAAACAAAAGCGGTAATTGAAGATTTAAAAAACACTTTTTATTATACCCATCAGGGCAACAGGTCAGGTCTCAGTGTTTGGTATTGAGGTGTTTTCTAGGTGGAGACCGAAAACATAAGTTCTTGTGAGAATTTTTGGATTTTGATGCTGAATACTATTCGCCTGCAGGGCCTTAACTATCACACTGATGTCATTTTGAACTATTGATGTTATCATTTTGTTGGCCATTTGTGATGTGTGTGGGACTTGTTTTAGACCCTACTTATTTAGTTGTTCAGTTAAAACT